>PVKB01001698.1:284902-373386 GCA_004027205.1 Ctenodactylus gundi | reverse complement strand
TTTTCTTGTGACCCAAGAAAGTAAACCCAGGGTCTTTCCACTAAGTTATAGCCCCAGCCTATTTAAAAAATTTTTTTTAAAAATGAGACTGACTGTTCCTCAGTTGTCTTGGCTAGTCTTGAACTTAGGCTCCTCCTGCCTCTGCCTCCCAGAGTGCTGGCCTTGCAGTTGTGTACCACCATTTCCAGCTATACCAAGATGTTAGTAGTCATCTCTTGAGTTACGAAATTACAATTGATTTCCTTCATAATCTTAATTTCTAAGAAAAACAGCATAATTGTATAGAAAAGAAACTTCTTGTCATTACTGTAAATGGCACACACGAGATTAAATTTTGTATGTGTACACTTTTAGCTTTTGGGTGGGATTATATTATAGGAGGATAATTTTCTTTCATGTTTACTTGGAAGGAGAAGTTTGGAATGTTGATACTTTGCACTTAACATGTTTAGAAAAAGAACCAGGAGCTGTCCCAGTGTAATAGCTTACACCTGTAATCCCAGCACTTAGGACATGAGGTCAGTCTGGACTACAAAGTGAGATTCTGCTTCAAAAAAAAAAAAAAAGACAAAAAAAATACCCCAGAAACTCGGGAGGTGGGTCTCTCCATATGATGTTGCCATACAACAACTATTACTACATAGATTATCACACAGTATTTTGTAGAGTTCTGATTTAGAATCATCATCCTTAGACCATGAACTCTAAACTACCTGAAACTTCAAAATCTTGTGACTTCAAAACTTTATACCAAGAACTCTTGATTCATTCAGTTCTAACTTAACCTTGAACTATACTGTTGGAGCTATAAATGCGATGTTTTGGTCATTACAGTTATTTTGACTTGTTCACCCAACCGTAATTTTTAGAAGTCCATTTTATATTTCCTACTTTAGAGTTTAAACGTGTAATATAATTTCTTATGTGTGCTACTGTTTATTATATGTGCTACTTCAGAGTTTAAATGTATAATATAATTTAATATATGTGCTACTAAAATTATATGTGCTATACCTGCTAATTTATATCATAAATTTATAAGTGAAGGTCTATATTCCTTCTTGAGAAGTATATTAGTATTTTTCTTTTTACTATTTTGAAAAGTGTATTTCTCTTGTACTTTTAATTTTGTAATTCAACATTGTATGTGTTATTGTTGGTAAAAATACAGAGCTAGTTGGTGTTTTAAGTATTATACATTCATAAGCAATTTATTTCTCTTCTGAACTAACTGGACTAAGCTTAATTTATATGATCCTTTGCATACCTAAAATAGTTCATTACAGAAACAGTATAATTGTATTACTTCACCAAACCAAAAATTATGAGTCAGTGATAATTATTCTTTAGAATTATAATAAAGAAGCAAGAAAGGGTTACTTTGGAGAGAGAGAGAGAGAGAGAGAAAGAGAGGGAGGGAGATGAATTCATTTTTGTGTGCGGCACCAGTGTGTCTTATTTTTGAATAGCCTGTTAGCAGGTATGGTAAGAATTTCTCCAGCTACATGCCCGCTGCACCTGACTTTCAGGGAAAGCAAGAGATTTGCATCAACGGATTTGCATATTAGAAATACTGATTTGGGTTAAAGGGATGAAAGTGTGAAGGAATTCAGGGTTGTATTTTTGATATTTTGATTGTTTCAGGCAGGAATAAAAGAAGTTCAAAGGATATCTAAGGTAGAATTGGCAGGCTTTGCTGGCAGTGTAGGATGAAAAAGAGGGATAGAACAGGAATGTGTTCATCTTCACTGACAGTTTTCAGCAGCTAGGTAGGTAATCGTCCCTTCATTGAGAGGGCTGCAGAAGGAGAAAGGAAAGAAATTACTTCCCCTCAAGTATTTTATTTGCTGTGATATAATCACTATCACTATGGAAGTGGAGAAGAAGTATTTTTCAGGAGCTTCAGGGAGGGCATAGCTTGTTCAGAAAAGCCTTTTAAAAGTGTTTGTCTTGATTATTACTGTCTTACACACTAAAGGAAAAAGAAGGAACATTGATGACCATTTTTCATTATTCTTCTCCTGGCTGATGTGCTTGGATAAATCTGTCAGTTCCCAACACATCTATAATGAGGTTTCTGGACATCGGTCGCAGGTTGTAGCCTGTGAAAGTTAGGAGACCTGACTGCCTGTGACCCTTAGTCATAGGTTTTATAATCTTTAGTTTTCATTGTTTCTATACAATTACATTTCTCCTTCTTCAGCAGTCCCTGTTATACTATGTTGACTATGCTAGAATGCTACTAACACATTTTAAGGATCAAATTTTGTAATTTTTAGCTTAGTATCTTCATAATTTGTTGACCATTGCTTTACAGCCTTAGTAGGTAAAAATATGTTTCTACAAGAGTGGTTGATTCTGAAATATGCCCATTTTTTCAAGGCAAATATACAAAGTGCTTGTATGTTTAACATAGTGTTGAAGTGCTTTATATATGCCAAAACAATACTAGCATAGATAAGGTAATACTTTGTGGGTTCTATTGCATTTAACCATAAACTTTTATGGCTAGTTAGCATTTTGGTTTTTTGAGGAAATATTTAAAATAATACATATTTTTACATTTCAGATAGAAAATGCTGCTGAAGAACCTAGAGTCTTATGTATAATACAAGATACTACTAATTCAAAGACAGTAAATGAACGGATCACTCTGAATTTACCAGCATCTACTCCAGTCAGAAAGCTCTTTGAAGATGTGGCCAACAAAGTAGGCTACATAAATGGAACCTTTGATTTGGTGTGGGGAGTTGGAGTCAGTACTGCTGAAATGGTAAAACCCCAGACTTAACCACATCTCCTCTTACGCTGCTAAAAATGTCATTTTATTGTCATTGTTTTGTTACTGATGATTACATTAAATCTTGGCTATGGTGATATCTTTAACATAAATGAAAATATAACTGCCACAGTAAGACACTGCATGCATCTCAGTAACTCTTCCCTTTGGATTCAGCATTTGTTGTCAAAAGTTTGCATGATAATGTCATCCGTTTTTTCATTCATGGAAGGTGACTGTCATAATATTGTGTCAACTAAAGAAAATTTCAGTGATTACCCCAGTGGAAGTTTCATGTTATATTTTTCTGTGAAAAAAAATATATAAAAGCATGTGTATTTTATGTTTTTTAATGAAAGAAGAAATGTACATTAAAAGATATGGAATGGAAGGATATATACCCCAGTATTAACAGAAATTATCTTGAGGTAACTTTCATTTCTTTTTATTTTTGTGGATATGTGTATTTCTGGGTAAGTTTTCCGATTTTTTATATTTTCCTTTGTATGAATATGGGTTGCTTTTGACCTTAACTGTCAAGCTCAAAAATATTTTGAATGGAGGCAGACTTTGCAGTTATTTCAGTCCTATGTTTGTTCTGTTGACTCTTCCCTTAATTATTTCTCCTTCTCCACTTGCTGCATTTAGCTTCTTTCATAATACAACATTTCCTCAAAAGTTGAGTAATTACATTTTCTACTCATATCTGAGAATCTGTTAACATCTCTGATTAAATATACATGTTCAGTTTCTCGTTTTTGTAAGGAAGGAGTGGGGCATGCTGCTGAATATGATGTGTTTATAATTTGTCCTACAGTCAGCTGGCTTCTCACTGCGGGTTTGGGAATGGAAAGCACTATTCTGCCTTCCTGACCACAAGGCCCAGTCTTTGCTCTGGGAACAGGCACTGCTGTCTACTGCTTAGCCCTGGGTTAAAAAGAAAAGAGGCCAAATTTCTCAGAAAGCCTTCTCCTGGCTCACTCTCATGGTCCCTGGCCTCTACCTCTTGATCGTAGTCTACAGTTCCCATTTACTTCTATAGCAACTTTTGGCTCTGGTTTTCTGTGGTCTTGTTTTACTGTAGAACTTAATCTATCTGCTTTCTGTCTTTTAATTTCTTGTTTGCAAAGGGCATTCTTGTCTTCTACATTGTTGCCAGATTTTTCCTTTTAAAAAAAATCTCTATAGACATTTCATAGAGTATGGAAAACACCTTTTTTTATTGGTAGACATATGTTTAGGATACAGTTTGATCCAACCCTGAATTTTTAATATGAAAACAAGCAGTTGTGATTAGTAAAAAAAAAATCCTAGAACTTTTAATAGATATCTTTCCTTGAGCCTCTTTTAAAAAAGAACTAGTTTCATTTATGAGGGCACTATCTTCAAGGCCTCCTAAAGGCCCACCTCCTAATATATCTTATTAGTGATTAGGTTTCAACGTAATGAATTTTGGAGGGACACAAGTATTTAGAGCATAGAGATGGCATTGATTAGTTTTGTATGCGAGAGTAGTAGAAGAAACTGTTGGTTGACTCTCATCTGCACTGTTAAAATTGTTTTAGTCTCTTTTGTTTACCATCTCTCAGTCCAGTTTTACCCTGCATACTGCTTTGAGAAGAATGCTCTTTGGTTATCTTAAATCATCGCACTCATCCTACCTTCTTGTTCAGAAACTTTGAATTACTGCTCACTGCCTGCTGTTAAAAATCACACTGCATGGATTAGCATTCAAGACAAATTATGATGGGTCCTTTAAGCCTTTGTAATCCTTAACACCCAGAGAGTGGGCTAATTTGGTTTTTAACACAAATGTTCACATTTTTCCATCTTGCATGTAACCCTTTTCTATCCTGTGCAATTATTTTTGTAGGTTTCACAGAAGGAAAAAAAATACCTCTAATAACAAGGGAAAAGTATAAAAGTACATACACACACACACACACACACACACACACACACACACATATGTATGTATGTCCCTTTGGTAATATGAAAGCACAGTGACAGCTGTCTCCACAGAAGAATCAAAGATTTTAAAAGTTTATATATGTATATTTAGTATATATATACATTTATTTATTTTATTTATTTATTTATTATGAGAAGGGTCTCACTAAGTTGCTCAGGCTGGGCTCGAGCTTGCAGTCCTCCGTCCCCAACTTTGCAGAGTGCTGGAATTGCAGGCCTCTGCCATTAGCTTGTGATATTTGAGGTTGACTGATGTGCCTTTAAAATCATATTTCGCTTTCTAATCCATGGTGTATTTGCTGTTGTAAAAATACCTAGTGTTTTAAAGTAATTTTCCTTCCAATATTGACTAATAAACTAGCATTCCCAACAAGACATAGAAAAGTAATATTTAATGTGAAACTGTATTTCCAGGCACATCACAATGTAACTTTTAGTGTTGCTTCTTTTTTAAAGTATAATTTTAAACTGCTTATGTTTAAACGGCTTCCTACATAATGTTTACTTTTACCTTTATGAAGCCTTATATAATGTTTATTTGGACACTTTAAAAGTAGTTTCTTCCTCTCTCACCTCCTATACATTGTTTGTTCTAACATGTAACTTATCATAGTCTCCTTTTGTTGTAGTCATTGTTCATTTATGTCTTCAATTTGTAGCCTGTAAGTATTTTGATGGCGAGAGCCTCTTAACTTTATATCCTCTTTAGACAGTCTTCTGGTGTTTATCTGTGATAGTTTCACATAGCTCTGTATTGGGAGTGCCCATGTCTGTTCAGCTATGACTTCACTTCTGCATTTGGTTGAACGACTGGGTATTGCTGTAAATACCCTTGCTCCCACTTGCTTGTTGCTCTGTGCTGACAACCACACCCATTTAGTTACCTACCACCTCAAACGTGCTGGCACTTTCATTGAAACAAAACCCCTTGTGTTCTAGTTTATCATCTTATTGTTGGTCTTGCTAGAGAATTTGAGGGTCTCAGCCATACTTCCACATTCCATGTGGCTCCTCATAGCATTAGATTTTGTATCCCAATTTTTGCATGGAGTTCAAGTTGTGTGCTAAATCTAAAGATCTACAGATTGTATTTTATTTACATTTAATTTGCACTTACTATGGTATGAATAAAGAATATAGTGAATGTTTAAAATTTCCAAGAAATTATTAATTACACTTTCAGTTTAAAAATGATTATTAGGCACTACCATTGATCTTCCTCAGAATGCCTCCCCACTCCACTTCAAACATAACATCATTCTTGCCACGTTCTGGAAATCCACTTTCATAAATGTCTTTAGTTATACTTCTCGGACTGCCTGGGTATCTTAAATTTGTTCAAAACATTTACCTTTACCCTATGGTCATTTTGCTCAGTGAATAAGGTAGATGAAGATATGTTACGATGTTTTTGTGAGCCTCCCTTTCTGTTAGATGGCACTCAGCAGTGGAATTCACTGTACTTTTGATCACTTCTCATAAAGATAGGAAAAATGATTTCTAGAAATCAGAGTACATTAGTATGAGATGTGTTTGAAATGACGGATAATATTTTAAGGCAGATTAATGAGTGTGTCTGTTATTGTAATACCATTTTAAAATTGAAATAGTCAACAAAGTTGTTTCCCTAAAATAAGTATTTTTCAGGCAACATCATTTATATTTTTAATGTAAAAATATTTTTTAAATCAGAGTAGGATTTCAACATGTACTTACTCATTTTTCTTCACAGTGGCTGGAAGTGTGGGTAAGTAGGGTTGGGCATACACTTTCATGTCTCGTCCACCAGTGGTGGGAATCAGAATGACAGCCCTCTAATGGAGTTAGGTACAAACTTAAGCCTTAGGTGCTTGCTTTTCACAAGAGTGATCTCTTCCATCCCCCTGGAATCCTTTGAATCTTGGCAGTCAACTTGAGATGAGTATCATTTTTTTTTTCTTTTTTAAAATTTGTTTCAGTATCATTTTCTAAGTGAAGCTTTTTCTGAAGGTGATGTTACATTAGTTACATTTTTAGCTATATTGCATAATTATTTTGGTATATTCATGTATGAAATCATGTCATAAAGCTTTTAGTTATATGAAATTGTCTTTAATTTTCTGAAAGTTCATTAAATATTACCTTGCATACATTTTAGAGACCTGTGAAGTCAGTGGTTCTCTGTGCATGTGTGTGTGTGTGTGTGCGTGCGTGTGTGTGTGTGTCTGTGTAATACTTAACATTATCTCTTAACTTTCACTGTTCCTTCTCTCCAGTTTCCTTGTAGATGTTGTAGAACTGACCCGCTGTCTGTGTACATGATGTCTTTGGGTGTAGTCATCCAATTACATGAGTAGATGGGTTAATTCTAAGACAAAATGAACAGAAATTTACCAGAATCATCAGTGAAAAATACTATTTCATTGCATTTTTTTCTTATTATAATTCTAATGTGTCTTATAATCAGAGATGCCATGCTTTATGTTCATAGACTCCACTGGATCATACCAGTGACAAGACTCTTCTTGATGCTAATTTTGAGCCAGGAAAGAAGAACTTTCTGCACTTGACAGATAAAGATGGTGAACAGCCTCAAATACTGCTGGTGAGCTATCTGGAACAAGACTTCTATTCTTAATTTTTGCCCACTTTTACCTACTACTTGGGAGTGTAATTTTCCAAAGACATTAGAAGAGAGATGTTTTATGCTTTGTGAAATCAATTATTTTTTCATTTTTTATTGGTTTGCTAAAATTGTGTGGTAATATGGGTACAGTGGACATCCATCATAGCACCGTTATCTATGTATACAGTGTATTGCTTTGTTGAGGTTAGCATGGGCTGTTGTCTTCAAGGCCACTGCCATACTATGGTTGGGGATAGGTCTAAAGTAAGTTGAAATCCTACAAAGATTTCAATGGCCTTTCCTTTGGGTAATCATTCTCTTCATTACTATACATCATTTTCAGTTTATGTCAGGTTTTCTTGCTGTTACTATTTCCATTCCCACGCTCCTACTTCACCCAACTCAGCCAATGTTTTTGAATGACTTGTATTCAAGTTAAATGTTTTGTTTTGTTTTGTTTTCGGTGTTTTTACTTCAATACACAATGGTTTTAGTAGCCTTTTCTCTCATATAGTAGCCTTAATTTCAGCAAGTCTCAATTTGAGGGGCATTTTGCCAGAGAGTTCTGGCTTTTGAATAAGTGTTCATATGTTAAAATACTATGCTTTCCAAATAACTTTTGTTTTCAAATGAAAAACTATGGCCAGGTGTGGTTTGGTGGCACTTGGCTATACTTTCAGTTACTCTGGAGGCTGAGGCAAGAATTTTAGGCCAGCTTGGGCAACTTTGGAATAGGAGTATAGCTCAGCTGTTCCTCTGTTCAATACCCAAGACCACACAAGATAAAAGTCTGTACTACTGAAAGTGAATCTTGTCTCATGATTTCAAATATATGGGATAAGAATACACTACAGAGGATGTGGGTTTAAAAAGATAACTTAGTCTGATTTATCTTGTGGTTTTACAGACTGAAGAAATGAAAAGGTAGAGAATTTACAGACTTTTTTTACAGCCCTTCTCAATAGAACTTTGCTTGAGAAAAATTATTTAAGAAGTCTGTTGTGAATAAAAGTGGATCTTTGAACAGTAGTTACTATTTAACACAGTACATTCATGCTACAGCTATGCTAGCATATACTTCCTTGCCTTGATCTCATCATTTACTTTTATGAAAGTGAGAGAATATTTGATGAGTGTGACAATGAAGCCTAAATTAGCTACTACTTTAGGGAACCCAGGACTCACAATTTGTGGATTCATGTTTTAAAATGCATAGTAATTGTTCTTTAGCCCTGTTTGAATTGTGCTATTTATATCTCCTTTCATCTTTTACATCTTCAACATTAATAAGACGTCACATGCTAGAAACCATGGATAAATCCATCTCATCCAGCAATTGTTGAGTGTCCCCTGCCTGCCAGGTTCCACAGGCAATGACAATATAAAAATGAGTGGTAAATTGTCATATAAGGAGTTCATAATGGACCTTTGAATTATTAGGACCCCAAATCTTTTCTTGTGTAAACAGAATATTTGAAAGAGAACTTTAAAATAGAATTTGCAAAGTGAGGACTTTGGCAGGGATCATGAGCACCTCTCCATAGTATTTCACATCAACACCTTTCCAACTTCCCTACAGGAAATGGTAGTGGTATACACTGCTTTGAATGCCTTGGTGGTCACAGGAACAGTAATGTAATAGTAATAGTAGTGCTACATCTAGTTTTTTATTACCACAGCAATTAGTGTGTCTTTGTTTTTCATTGTTTTAGTACTTTTGCTATTCAGTAAATATTGGTTATTCTTCATTTTAGGAGGATTCCAATAATGTGGATGACAGTGTTCATGACAGGTTTATAGGTCCACTTCCAAGAGACGGTTCGATGGGCTCTGCCAGTGACTATGTCAGTCAGAGCTACTCCTATTCATCTATTTTGAATAAATCAGAAACTGGTAAGATTTATTGTTTTACTTTCATAAAATGATGGAGCACTGAATGCAGAATAATCGTATATAAGTTTTAGGTAAGCATTTTAAGTTTTAAGTAAATATTTTAGGTTTTTCTGAGATCATTTCGGAGTTAGCAAGTCATAATTCTTAAAATATTTGCTGTCTATTCTGGAAACTAATTCAGTTCTTTATGTAAGTAGTATTTAAAGAATGCTGCTTTGTGATGTGTTTTAGGTTCAAATTCCTAGCTCACTGATTCCTATAGTTGCATGAAATTAAGATATACTTTTAATATCCTTTCTTTGTACAAAAATCCTATGTGCAGTTGTTCTACTGGGAAAAGTCACTGATAGACCAGGCACGGTGATGCATGCCTATAATCCCACCATTCTGTGAGGTAGAGGCAGGAAGATCCATCCATGTTTAAATCCTACATGAACAACTTAGTAAGGGCCTGTCCCCCCAAAATTTAAAAAGTGTCTGGAGATGCAGCTTAGTGTGAAGGCCCTACTGTTCCAAAAAAAAAAAAAATTATGACATTCTACTAGCAATAACCACTTTTAATGATTTTGCCTGTTTTTATCTTGTCTTCTCATGTGTACTTTTAATAAAGTAGGGACTCGAGTAGATTCTTCAATTGTTGGTTCTGTGTAGCATTTCTTCCTATAGGTACCCTCTGAAGTGGCATATGTTTTTATATTCTCCTTCCTTAGTGGCTTTTACAAAAAACATTGATTCACAACTATTTCAGATATAGAACTCACTTGATAATAGCTGTTGCTTGATAATAGATAATATTTACTGATGGGTTTGCATAAATTATTAATACTAGTTTCCCTAAAATATTTATATTATTAAAATAGTACATTTATATGAGAGACTATTCATTCTGTTCAAATATAGTGCTAAGTCAAGTCAAGTACAAAGGACTTTTGGTTTCTGTATGTTTTTTATTGTTAATAGTAACATAACAAATGCTAACAAAAATCAGTTGCTGTTACTGCTTCCCTTCACCATCTCCTTCATTTTCTCCATTCTCTTACTTTTAAGACTAGGGGAGAGAAACAAGGTAGCAAATAAGTGATACATGATTTTTTTTTTTTTTTTTTTTTTGAGGCAGAGTCTCACTCTGTAAATCAGGCTGGTCCTGAACTCACTCTGTAGCCCAGGCTGGCCTTAAGCTTATAGACAATCCCCCTGCCTCAGCCTCCTGAGTGCTGCAATCACAGGCAGGTACCACCATGCCCAGCTTATATGGTGCTGAGGAATTGAACCAGCTTTATGCTTGCCAGGCAAGCACTTTAACCACTGTGCTATTCCTCCAGGCTAACATGATTGATCTTTAGGTACACAAAGTGAAGTAATAGTATTTATTTACTTTTTAAGACTCCAAGTAGATTGGTGGTTGTCTCTACTATTGAGGAATTAGAAGGAAATGGAAAAGGGGAAATCTTAGTCTGGCTCGTCTAATTAGGTGAAGAACAACCTGGTCTTCTGTCCAGAGCTGTGGTTTGTGGGGAAAAGAATCTTTTTTATGAACTAAGAATGGAGTAATGCTTTTCAGTATTGGTAATTAGGCTGATATCTTTCAGATTATTATTATTTGTAAGTCACATGCATGCTCCCTCATGTGCGTCTGTGATTGTGTCAGGTTGTGTGAGAGAGAAAGAAAGCGGATTTGTCTTTTGCTTTTATAGTATGGTGGGGAAATGATAAGTAAGTCTGTAGTTGCAGAGCTGAGATAAAGGATTAAATTAAGAACAGGGTGCTGTGAGAAAACTCATGTTGGGGTGGTCAGGAATTGCAGTAGCTTATGGTTATGTGGTAGTGTAAAGTAAAATATAGGAGCAAATGTACACATGCTTTTAAAGATGAAAGCCAGGAGAGAACAAAGCTTGAGTTTCAGCACAAGTGAAATGCGGATAGCTGCTGCCTAGTCTCTTCTTGACATCAGACTAGTGCCCATGGAGTGCGTCCCTATCATTCTTTGTGTAGTATCCAGGGTATAGAATTTTATACTTGATGGGCTTGTTACAAAATAGGAAGTCGTTCTGTGTTACTTAGTCTTCGTTCTTGTAAGGTTGAGTTCTGTCTTCCTGTGTTGGGAGTATATACTATTTAAAGTGAATATATTTATGCTTTTTCACTTAAATCTATGACTTAGATTTGTAGAGAAAGAATATTTTCTATACCAGTAAACATACTATATTGAACATATTATTTTTAAAATTTTATTAAATGCCATGTTGGTATTTGTGTATATCTGTGGGCATATTTATAAGATATTCTGATTTTTTCTGAGAAACAAGATTAATGTAGCATACATACGAAAGAACAGATCTTTCCTGGGTGCTATTGGGAAAAAAAACCAGAAATATCCAGCTGAATAAACTTAATCTCTGAATCTGAATTATGTATTAATTTCATATTTTGTTGTTTTTCAGTCTATATGTTAATTAATATATATTTGTATTTTCTCTTCAAAGGATATGTGGGATTAGTAAACCAGGCAATGACTTGCTATTTGAATAGCCTTTTGCAAACACTTTTCATGACTCCTGAATTTAGGAATGCATTATATAAGTGAGTACTTTAAAAATATTCTGTAACTGAAGTTAAGAATTAAAGTGTAATTTTAACTAATACAGTTTACTTCCTGTGCTTGTTTGTAAAGATTGGAGCCTTTCTTATTTTATAAGACACAACTTAAATATATAGGAACAAGGATCGACTGTGTGAAACACTGGTGTATGAAAAAGGAAGGGAAAGGGCAGGGCTTGTAGCTCATCGATAAAGTGCTTGCCTAGCTGCGGCCCTGGCCGCTCAGTCCCTGACACTACAAAAGCAAACACATAAACAGAAATATGTGTGTGTGAGGAGAGAGCTTGGAGTGCCTAGACAGCAAGAGAGAAAAATTGATGACAGTTATCATATGGAGTTTGGGGGCTTCCCTCACACCTTTATGAGGAAATTGTCGTGTCCTTTGACTTATGTGTACTTGGAAGTTGCTTTTCTGTGTTCTTGACTCTCAAGCCAGTGTTAAAGAATGGCGGTCAGAGTTGGAGAAGTTACAAAGTGAAAATTTTCTAGGAAGAGAATAGACGTTTCCTATTAGGGAAGGGGATGCTGATCTGGGATTCGTTTTGTCTAAGTAGGTTCCCTTTTTATGAATTTTTGAATTTTCTTTAGGTCAAGGGGGGCCTAAGGATTGGGCTGAGGCATGGAAGAAAAAGGGATTGGGTGAGACTGGCTGTCCATGCCCTGCAGTAGCCTGCATAGTTATGCCATCTGTGGAACTGTTTTCTTTTCCTTCCTTTGTCTTCCCATATGTGTAAAGCCTGTGAAATGTACCTGGCCACACTTTTAGGGGGAAACCAGGAAGTGAGAACAAGGGACCTGATAAGTAGCTGTCATCTTAGAACCCTTAAAAGACCCATTCGCTGGTAAGACTTAACTGTCCTGTCAGCTTCCCTAGCAAAACGAGTATCGCTTTTAAGAAAATATGGATATGGATATGCAATTTCTTTTCTCCAGCTCACATTTTAAGAGTTCAAAGGTTTTTTTTTTTAACTTTGAAACCTTGTTTCTAATTAAGATATTATAGTGTGTTTGTGTGTATGTTTATGTTTCTAAAACACTGTTTACATCAGATAGTGTGAAATGTTCTATGGAAGAAATCCAAAGTTAAACTGTGTAATCAGTCAGTTATTTATCTGAATGTTCTACTATAATACATTTAGTATATCTTTGCTTTATGTATTTTAATATATATAGTCTGTGTATGTGTAGATAGATGTAGATATATCAAATTTTGAGATACTTTGCAGTATGAGTAAGCTGATTTTTTTGATTATGTTACCTTTGATTAACATCTTTGAAGGTAGTAAACATGTATTTGAACTATTTTTGAAACTTAATATTACTGGTTATGTTCAACATTGTATCACTTTTGTGTTAATCTGTAAACTTCTTATCTGAATTTATTTGTAGAAGTTGACATGTTTTTCATTCAGTAAATATTTGTTATGCAGTAGTATTTATTCAGTAGTTACTTATTAGAGGGTAATTAAGAAATTAGAAGTTGGTTCTTAAGTAACTTACAGATTTCTTCAAAATGGCAATATGTACATGTATGAAATAGTTGAAATAGTATTTAAAGGCAGCTAAGTGTTTTTGGAAAGTTTAGAGGGAAGGAAGATTAGTGAAACTTAGAAAAGTGGCTCATTGAAGAAAGTTGGACTTGAGATACATCATAAAACTTAGGTGAAGTACTTTGCCCACGACCGCATTGCTAGGTTTTGCCAGGATAAGAAGAAAAAAAAGAACATTACCAACAGGAAGACTTCCAAAAGCCGAAGTGAGGAATGTGAGTGCTACCTAAATGCTGTATCATGACTGTTCTGAGCACTCTGTACCTCACTTAATTCTTGTAGTGCCTGCCTGAATTAGCTTCATTAATTATCCGTATTTTACAAAGGAGGTAACTGAAAGCACAAAGAGGCTAGTACTTTGACCAAGGCCACACGTCTAACAGAGACACTAATAGATGCTAGAGTCTGTCATAGTATTGTTCCTGTACTGTAGCTGATGCTCATAAATGCAGTGTATTAGGAGGTCATCATAACCAGTTTTGTCAGAGTATTGGAAAATGAGGTTAATAGTTAGAGTGGGCCTGCTTTCCAAACTAGGAAACTGCTTTGGCAAATGTTACATAGAAAGGGGGAATCACAGAAGCTTAAGAATTCTAATACCTGAAAGTAGTCTGAACTTAACAGCACTGTGGAGAAAATTAAGAGCATAGCAAGGAGCTATCTATGTAGCAGATATGTGTTGTAGTATGTCAGCAGTCTTGATACACAGATTGCAGCGGTGATATGAGACAGATTTTCCCCTTCCGAGCTTCTTTCGGTAAAGCTGTACAGATGAGTTTGTTTTGCATAGTCATATATGACATTAAGGAAATAAAGCAATGTGGAGGGAGTAACTGTCAGGAGGTCACAAGAATTTAGTTGGTTACAACATCAGTTAGGTAATCAGGAAGGGGAAAATCGTGTAGCTAAACTTTACAGTCACTATGCCATGTACAGATTCTGGGAAGAACATTCAAATAAGAGCCACAAATGCAAAGGCCTTTGAAGAGCCAAGGAAATACCTGTGCTGGGAGACAAAGGGTCACAGTGGAAGGCCATGTGCCTTGAATATTGAGGGGGTAGCTTCAGGTTTGTAGCAGATGGCAAAACAAAGCCTTGAGAGCTCTGATGTTTCATAATGTACTTTGCTGTTTGGATACTTCACCTTCACTGCTAGCCTGAAGGTTATAGGTCTTGTTTCTTATCTTGTATGGAGGCCAGCAGAGACCCACTTTGATTTGGAAGCTTGTAAGTAATGTGTTAAATATTTTGTTTTAGAAACATTTACATAATGCATGTGTAAGATTGATTTGAAAGACGGGTATCCGTGGAGGAATCTCATTAAACCAGGCCTGATTGTATGAGAAGGTCAGAATGGTGATGGCAGCAGTGCTTATATTTCGAAGTGATAACTGATACGACTCAGGGACAAATTTTATTTATTTAAAAGGAAGGCAAATCAAATATGGCAGCAATGTTTCTAATGTTAAGGACTTGAGTAATAGCAAGTACTGGAGAATTTAAAACCTTTAAGGAATTTGTTCCAGAAATAAAAGAGAATTCCATCTTATATTACAGTAATTCTCCACTAATGAATTTCCCTTACAAGAAAAGCAGGCATTCTCTTTGTTAAATTCACTGTTCCCTTGGAGCTAATGAGCAAATTTTAGATTCTGTAATGTCAAATTTTAAGTACCTTCCATTAAGGACGACTGCAATAGAAGGGAACTGAAGACTGCATGTAGTGAGGGTAAATTCGAACACATGTGAGGTCTTTACAAGAAGCCTTGATAAGAAACAGTGAATATATTTGGTTGATGTATGTGAGGCACAAGGGTACTCCAGTGTGTATTTAAAAAAGGGGGTAGAATTACAGAATTATGACTTCTAAGTTCTGCAGTAAGAAAAGTATTGAATACATCTTTCATAGAGAGCTTCACTCAAAACTAACTAAAATGTGTAAACTGCAGCATAGAAAAACTAATGCTCCAGCTTGCTTTTGAGATGAAAAGTAGAAATGATCTTATTATTAATTTAAGGTAAATACCATTAATATTCTTATTTCATACTATTTCAGTGTTTTATTGAATATAGGACATCTTAAGAACTTCATAGGTTCCTTAAAAAGCTTTACTTACCCGATCTTATTTCTTTCTTGGTGATCTTAAGTTCTTTTGTTAGCAGTGTGTCTTTTGTTGAGGTAGTACCTCTAGCTAGGGCTAGATGACTGCTACTATGGATTTGTGATGGTAAAACTCTGACCTGGTTTAGTTTATTTACTTAAATAGCATTCTCTTTTAAAATGTTTTATTGTAGGAAATTTCAAACATTCAAAAGTAGAGAAAGAGTGTGCTGGATTTTTCTGTATCTGTATCCAGCTTTGACTATTATCAATTGATTGTCAGTCTCTTACTTATCACTCTCTACCTTGAATGCTTATCACCGTTGACATCAGCTGTGAATAAGTAGCTGTCGCAAGTCATCATGAAGAATTGTGATTACATCATGGTTTTTTATTGTAAGCAATTTGTTCGTATCAGGATCCAAATGAGATTCATACATTACAGTTGATTGATGGGATATTCTTAATCTGCTTTATCTATTCTTCCCCCTTTCCATCTCCCTTGTAATTTCTAAAAATTTGTATACTAAAAACTGATGTGTTTTGCCTTACAGTTTTTCCAGTTTAGGGTTTTGTGATTGAATGCTTTGGTATACTAAAGAAATACTGTTCTGCATTTTTTAATAATTAGAACAAAAGTTGTAATAAAATTCATTTCTATAGTTACTTTTAATTCAGTTAAATTCTGTTATCTTTTAGAATTAGAATCTTAACATTATTTGTGCTGAGGGCATAATTTACTTGCCTAGGAAACTCAAGGCCCTGAGTTCAATTCCTCAGTACCACATACGCCAGGTGTAGTGGCACAAACCTGTAACCTCTGTAATACCAACACTTGGGAGGCAGGGGAATTGCCATGAGAGTGAGGCCAGCCTGGACTACGTAGTGAGTTCAGGACCAACCTGGAGTACAGAGCAAGACCCTGTCTTGGAAAAAAAAAAAAGCCTGCCAAACATCTTACATTATTATGGTTTTGACAATAAAATTTTAAACAATAAATTATTTCCTACATAATTTTTAAATATTTTGTTTTAATAGGTGGGAATTTGAAGAATCTGAAGAAGATCCAGTGACAAGTATCCCATACCAACTTCAAAGGCTTTTTGTTTTGTTACAAACCAGCAAAAAGAGAGCAATTGAAACAACAGATGTTACAAGAAGCTTTGGATGGGATAGTAGTGAGGGTACTAATCTCTTGTGATAAATATCTCTAATATTCAAAGGAATTCTGGAAGACAGTAGTAGAAACACATCACACATGTTAACAACTTAATTATCTTAAACCTTTTTTTGAAGGAGTGGCTGGAATTTCAAAGTTGCTTATTCTTAAATATTTAGGGACAGATGGGTAAATGTTTAGCCAATTAATATTTTCTTGTAGAACAAGTTTTGAAGTTAAACTTAAAATTTTTCAGAATTTTTCTGATTGTTTTCTAATGAATTTCTTACTCTGTTATTGAAACTAAATATTGTAGCACCAGCAAGTTTATATTATTTATGAAATGCTGAGATCTCTTGATTTTTCTTGTCTTTATATGACAAATACATATTTGTATTATTTTAAAATTTGGCTTTATGTAGAATTCTCTATTTCTGCCTGCTTTTTTTAAAGTAAAAAGTAGTGTTTTATTATCCTATTTTAAATTGAACTTCATTTTAACATAGCTTGGCAGCAGCATGATGTACAGGAGCTCTGCCGGGTCATGTTTGATGCTCTGGAGCAGAAGTGGAAGCAAACTGAACAGGTAATAATTCCGATTTTTCAAGTTGATACTTTTTTAAACTAATAAATCATTCATTACTTTAAAATGAATTTTATTCTGTTGACATGTTTTAAAACTTGGATATTAATCCAGTGGTTTAAAGGACTGAATGGGGAATTGACATCACTAAGTTTTTAATTGACCATTAACGGCCATGGAATGTCCTATAAAACTAGTTTAAGACCTCAGTTATATAGGATCAAGAAGGTTTCATTGAACTCTAAAAATTATATAACCTGTATACATATATATGGCTTTGGAGGGATGGTTTTTGAACTGTATTTTCAGGTCTTTGTGAAGTGAATTATCTCATAATCTGTAACATTATATCTGTATTCATTAAATATTAACTTTATTTTGACAAATGAGGTATAGTTGTATGCTTTTTACATTGAAGATAGTAACGAATCTGCCCCTTTGCCAACCCATTGAAAGCAGGAGCAGATTAGGATAGAAAAAAACATGAGGTATATCACTGGGGTGAGGGCTAAGATGTATTTAGATAGAGATCAGTATGGGGAGGATTTATACTGGGTGTAGGGATGAGAGTATCACAGAGTAGGAAGAGTACATAAGGAGCTTGAATGGCTGAATCCTCATTGGAACTATTGTGATGGCTTGGACCAGAGTTTTTCAAACAGCAGGTTGTGATTGTTTTGGGGATTATGAAGTCAGTTTAAGGACTCTGCACTAGCACTTTCAAAGATGGAATTAGATAGGCAAATATGCGAAAGCACCACAGAAACAAGGCTAAGTATATTTTTGTGAAACTTCAGTTCCAGTTGGTGTGTGCTGCTTTATGATATAAATTATTTTTTATGGTTGGTTTTGTATCATATGTTTAAAAATTACGGATTTGAGCCACTCTTCTAGGTTCAAAAGTCATAATCATATGATTGAGGTGATAAAGATTCATTAAATAAATAGTTGTAGAGTAGATGGCAATGGTAGATCTAGTTTGAAAACTTACAGGTCCTAGACACTTTAAGAGAAATAGATTTCTGAAAGAAGAAACTTGTAATGTGCTCTCTCTGACCTATTTCTACAGAGAAATAATGAAAAGATTTTGGGTTGTACTTTGTCTAAATAGTACTATGGGACTTTATTTTAGTAACTTTTTATAGGTCCTATCTGCTTAGGTCAAAAGGTTTGAAGTTCCCTCTTCTTCCTCATTACATCCTCTCTGTGGGTCAGTATTTCATTAAGATCAAGTAGGACAGGTCTGCTGAGTTCCAAGTTTTGATACAGGAAGCTTGAGACAGGACATTTATATCAGAGTTCTTAACTTAAGGAGTTACTTACCTTCTTTGAGCAACAAGAGCTCCATTTGGCTGTGTGAGGACTAGGTGAAAGAACTGTTCCTTCAGGTGAGGATAGATTGAGAAAGACAAGTGTTAAGATACTTTTTGAATTTATGTACATTAAAAAAGTTATAATATAATATTCTTAAATTACTTTATGTACATTATTGGAATTTGGATCGTGAGCTGGAAAATATGATTTTACCATATTTCCAGATCAGAAAGTATATTGTGAGAATGCTAACATGCATATGTAAAGCCATAAGAATACAACCAGTTATTTAACTGTATCATTATTGTTACACCTAAAGTGATAGGTTACTGTGTATTCTTAATCGTAATGAAAACATGAGGCTTCATATGTAATAAATTGGTAACTAAGTTTATCTAAACTTATTTTAATAGTTGGGTTTGTAGTAATACAGAATATTGAAATAGTTTGTGCACATTGATTAATAAATTAGTGCTAATCTAATTGATTTTTGTCAACCCTTGGATTTTTTTTCCTATAACATTTTAGGTAAATTATATTAAGGCTTTCTAAGATTTTAACAGTAAAAATCAGTATCCTTCCATGAGCTGTGTTTAAATGCATGAATTTTTCTATTTTCCTTTGTCTTAAAAATTATTTTCAGGAAACACTTAAACTTTCTTTTCTTTAAATTTTCTTTTTTTAGGCTGATCTAATAAATGAACTATATCAAGGCAAGCTGAAGGACTACGTGAGATGTTTGGAATGTGGTTATGAGGGCTGGAGAATCGACACTTACCTTGATATTCCATTGGTCATCCGACCTTACGGGTCCAGCCAAGCATTTGCTAGTGTGGTGTGTACCTTTCAGCTGACTGCTTGTGTATCCTTACACAGAATACATAATAGCACAGTGGTATAATCTCTTGTGTGGTAAGTATCATCCTAGATACACCTTCTTGGGTTGTTAGTCATTCCTGCATTTAACCTAGCAAAATCTGGAAGACTTTTAACCCTTCAGTGAGTCCTAATAGTGCATGTAGTAAGAAAGCAAGTGAACGCAAATGTGCTGCCTCATGGCTTAGTATTTTATTCTCCCCAGTATGTTAGTTGATGATTTTTATCTTTGGCTTTTTTAAAACCTCTAAACAATCTATTTATAAAAGCTGTATTTTTCCATTGGAAAGCATTTTTTGGTTGGAGGGAGGTCTTATTCTGTATACTTTTAAAATTAGAAATAACTTCTGATTTTTATGACAAATACCGTAAGTTGTTTCTTTTTTTTTTTAAGAAGTATTCCTATTCTAAATGTTTAATTAAAATATACAAGTGCATAAAATTTAAAGAATCAAAACTACCTAATTACTAGTTAGGGAATGATCTAAGATTTTCTTATTCCCTTTCTTGATATCCATATTAATTGCTTTTTATTGCATTTTATTTATGTATGTGAGTACTGAGACAAAAGGAGAGTCATGGGAGGAATTAAGTTGATATTTAAAATCAGTATTCAAAAACATACTCTAACTGTTATGTATTATGGGAAATTTTCAGAGTTAAATACTTTGAAAAAGTATAATTTCATCATTGTGTTCAATTTTATTTATTCTATTGCCAAGATGTTGGTGGCTCTTAGCTAATGTCTGTGTTTTTAAAACTGTTCCATAATTTATCTTCTAAAATAGTGCTATAAGTATGGTTTAGTCCTGACCTGTAGATAATTAATTTCTCCCCCCAACATCCTCTGGTCATATATGGCTATCAGGATATAATGAAAGAAGTTTAGATTCAGTGGGAATTCAAAACCAGAATCTAAATAAAAGACTTTTTTTGGATTATGTGAGATGAGCTCTCTTTTTCTCTACCATTTTTCACAGTACTCGCTTCCTGAATACATTTGGAAAAATAATTTTATGTTTTCAGTACCCTTTGTGAATTACCACTCCAGACATCATTAAAATGGCCTTGATTTGGATTGCTAGTTTTATTTTTCATTTTAATTTAATTTAATTTATTTTATTTTTCAAACTTTATTTTACTTTTTTGGCAGTTGGAGGTAGAAAAGACATCCTAAAAAGTTAATAATCTTTGTCTTATAATGACTGATTTATTAACAGATTTTATATATTGCCATTGTGAGGCAAAATAAACTAGGGAGACTCATGAAATCTCAAGGAATAATAACTTTTTTTTTATCTCACCTACAAAGTATTTTTATGAAAAAAATTTTATTCAGTTTATTTAATGTATTAAATGTTGAGAAAACTAGTTTTATTGGTACTATTTAGTTGTAATGATATATTTGATTATTCAGCAAATAGAATTGCTTAGCAAAATCTTGTGTTGTTATTCACTTGCTGATTTGCCTCCACTGTCTTGAGTATATTATAGACACAGCAATGGAGTGATCTGAAGGATACTTTTGGAGAAGTGAACAATATTATATATATTTCTGTATGAAATTCTCCATATAGGCAGTATCCTCCACTGATGGGTGGTAGTGGTTGGTATTTCTTCGTGAATTGGAAGTTACAGCTTTGAAGCAGTATGTGAGCAGGTTTATGACACACATGCGCTAATAGGGCTTGCAGAAGGGAACTGAAAACTTCATAGACTTTGCTGGAATTGCTTATGGGAAATTGCAGCAGGTGAAACTACCCAAGATAGGGGTTCTAAGGAGGATACTACCTTCAGAGAACTTTACTTAGAGGTAAGTGATTTCTCATTTTTTTAATTCAGAACTTAGAATCTACTACACGTGTTAGCCCACAAATATCATACAGAATCTAAATTTAGTTTCATATCACTGTTTGCCATTGTGTATTTTGTTAATTCTACATACTTTAAAAATAATTCAGTGTAGATATGAATTATAAAAAAACATTGTTAAAAGAAGGCATTGTAACATTGCTCATTCAGATTCTTTAATTGAACTCTTAAAATTTATTTTCTTAACATGATTAACAGACTTTGGTATTTTTGTTTTATGAGGTATATGAACAGATACATGAGTATACACACATGCGCATACAACATTGATAATTATAAATACTTTTTAATTGTTCTATTCAGAGAGACACAGTATTATAGATACACTTAAAATCAAGTTAACCTAAGGTTTAATTTCAGACAATTAAGTGTGATGTTCTGTTACAAATTAAAGATGCAAAAAGTTCTATTTTATATGTATAAAATCTGTAGTTGTATATCTATATGCTCAGATACGTTAGAGAATACTGTGTAGTATTAAAATGAGTGAAATTAGCACTTACCTAATTTATAATTTTAACATCTCTAATTAATTTTTGTGATTTTCAGCATGATTGATAACAGATTTAAAAAGCCTTCCATCATATTTTATTCATTGAATTTTTAAATTATTATTTATGATGTTTATTAAATGTCTAATCTTCATTCTACCCAAATAAGGACTCAATATTTAAGAGTTCTTCTACCATGTATCTTTGAAATTGAGTTCAGTGCTATTCATCACTACCTTTAAACAGAATTTGGTAGATCTTTTTGGAAAGTTTACTTTGGTCAGATTTGTGAAATCAGTCACATTCTTGTAGTAGAAAATTTGTTTTAATGTGTTTAACCTAGTACTTTCTTTCTCTGTGGTACATCTGCTAATATCTCAAGGGATATTAGGATTTTGAGAAACACATTGTAGAATCACTGCTTTAGATTAAGGGGATTTAAGGAATATCTCTACTTTGTTTAATTAATATTTGTATCCTGGGGCTATTGCAGGCATGTGTGAACTCTGTGTAATAATTTGCTGTTCTACATATTTTAATTCTGAAAAATTAGTAATAGCCGAAGAGTTATATTAGTGATATTAGGTAATTAGAAACTAGTAAACTATAAATTGCTTAAACAAAGTGACCTTGAGTTTGCTCGCTCTTAAGCACATTTGGCAATATACAATTATAAGGTTATAGTTACAAGTTTGCTATAGTTATACATCGAAATCAGAAGTGCAATTTTTCTTGGTTAGTGGAAGTGTATTTTAAAGTGATAGGTAGCCTCATGTTTAACATTGTCTATGGAAGTCCTTTGCTAGTTAACAGTAAAGTTTCAGATGTTATCTTTTCATGGTTATCTTTTGTCGTAGCACTTATTTATTTAGTGTGTACTCTGACCTATACTGTTCTAGGCCATTTTCTTAGTGACAATATGTAATCAAATATCTGAAATTAGATTTAACTGCCTTATTCCCGATAGAACCTTGGGAGAGATTAGATGATGTAAAAAACTTTTATTCCATAAGCAAACATTGTTAAATAAGTTTGAAATAGATATTTGTATGAAAAACTGTATTATTAAATCAGGAAGTATTTTAAGTCCTCAGTTTATATAGGTTTATAGTATAAGTCCTTCCCTGAGTTATCAGGTGATCTGGACATTCTTATATGGCTAGCTTAGCCATATAACCCATTCAAATGAAGGCATGGTAAGCACCACATTTAAAAAAAAAATCTCTTCTACAAACTACCATCATTTTTTCAGGAATTTGTGTGGTTGGACATAGTGGGAACCAGTATAAAAAGTGGGGACTTCTGATTTCAGGAAGATGGAGTAGACGTATACATTGCCCTATTCCTCCCACTAGAACAGCTGAAAGCCTTGACCATTTTATGTAAAATAAACATAAGAAGACTCTGAAAAGTGAAGAGAAGGCTTATAGACTAGGGACCTCAGCACCCAAGGAGTAACACGGTGGTGAGTTCCCTGGGTTTTCTATTTGCCTGATATATCCCTACCTTGGAGCTGAAAAAGCTGCCAAACCTGAAAATAGCAGTGGGCACAGTCTAAAAAATTCAGTGGTCTCTAGCTAAAGGACTGGGGAAAATGCAGCCCAGTGAATCATAAAGCTTTTAAAGATAATAATTAATCTGTATAGCCAAATGCTTCAGAAAGGCTGGTCTTGTCTCAGCTCATGTCACCAAAGTAGGGAGCCTGGAGTTTAACACTGTTGATACTGTAATAAGGCTTCTCGCTGCTGTACTGTGTGGCTTCAAATTAAGAAGTTCAGGACTTTCGTCCTAGCAGGACCCATCACTGTTCCCCTGTTTCCTTAGTTCATGAGCATTAAGTGATCATATGAGAAGGTTTAACGTCTGCCTGTTTCTGAAAATAAAGAGGTATTTCTTCCCCTGCTCAGTATTTTGATGTCAGAAGAGGCCTAGTAGAGAATTAGGTCTCTAGCCATCTCCAGTGGGTAATGTGGTCAGCCTCCTTCAACCTGTGGTGCAGATAGAGGAATTTAATGGTGCAGCAGTGAGACGTTTCTGTCCCTTACAGCCAGTGTCGTATCAGCTGAGGACTAATGAGGAGCCAAAATACCTTCCTCTGCCCACCAGTAGTGAGGATTGAAGGACTTAACAAGATAGTGACAAAATCTCCTTCTGAAAAAGGGAGTGTAATAGTACATGACCAGATAGTAAGGTCAGATTGGACCTCCATAGTTTACCACAGCAGCTCTGATAGCAAAAGGGTTTTGTGATGGAGGAGATAGAGTTCCAGGTGGTACCGGCCATGACGTGCCAAGGCATGGAAGCATGTATGTCTGGTCTCTCTCATTGTGGAGTCATTAATGTTCAGTCATGGAGGCTCCACTCTGATGATCCCATGTAAACCTGATCACCTTCCAAAGGCCCCGTTTACAAACACTTAGTTTCCATCTTCCTATTAACTCATAGTGAGGTTTAAACACTAATATGAGCTTTGGAGGGAACAAACCATAGCAGTTGTAAGACCGGGAAAAAAAATGGTGTCTAAAACTTAAAGTTAGAAATGGATCAGAGAACAGGGAAAAAAAATGCAAAGAGAATCCATTAAACTCAGGAAAGACTGAAGAAAAAGACCTGTCTAAAATGAAGAATAAATTTAAACATTCTCAAGAAAACAAAAACAATGAAAAACTGATCAATATTGAGTGATGAAGAAATAAAGTGAACAGGATCTCTGGACTACAGAGTATATAACCCTGTCTCCCCACCCCCCAAAACAAAAGAAAAAATAAATTAACAAGATCTGTAGAAATGACTAAAAGAAGACCAGTACAGGAGCTCCAGGTATAATTGGAGTTTGTCGAGAAGAAAAACATGAAACAGAGCTGATGGTTAAAAAATATTCTAGAAAAAGTTTTTGGATATATCAAATGTTAATCCTGCCTCTTTAGGGACTGCCAGTGTACCTAGAAAAGTTGATCTGCACCATTGATGTCTGCAATATAAATTTTAGTAAATTATGAAATGAAAGATAAATGAAGCTATCATTAACATTTCTGAAGATCAAATCATGACAGTAGTAGCAATGTCAAGAAATCAAAAGAAAGTGCAAGCCAAAGATTTGTTACCTGACCAAAGTTGTCTTGTTTTGTTTTGTTTTGTTTTGTTTTGTCTTATGATGACAGTGAAAAAGCAAATTTCAGCATTCAGTATCTTGTTGACCTTTTTTTAATTCATGAGTCCTTGAGTTTATGAGCAGATGAGCTTAATTCAGCAAGAAGATCACTGGGGTAGCTTTAGCAAAAGGACTGTTAGCATTTTAAGTACTAACTTATAAAATACTAACTCATAAAATTAAAGACTAAAACTAAGTGGAGAGAGATGGGTAGGAAAATAATATGGGGTGTCATCTGTGAGTAGACGAAGTACAAGGAATGCCACCTCTAGAGACCCCCTTTTGAAAGGAAAAGGAGGGGAGTGTTGAGTAAGAGCGCAGTGTTGGTTAGGTAGGTGCGAAGGGCAGTAAAGACTCGCAGATATTAAGAAAAGTGTAAGTGCAAAAGTAATTAGAACAAAATTACTAACCTTTATAAAAGAGAAAATGTTAAAAAAAAATAGCAAAGAGATCATGTAAGAAAAGAACTTGGCATAAAATAGGATTAGGCCTGAATTGTCTATGTTAAAAAAAAAAGATTTCAAAGTTGGATCCAAAAGCAAATATTTAAAAAATTGGTGTAGGTAAGAATTTACTAATTAGTGCTAAAAATCAAGGGTGATAATTTGATTAGGCTTTTTCAGGATTTTTACATGGCCTCCAGTGTCTCCTAAAGATTGCTGTGGTGTAGAAACTGGACAACACTTCGAGCATGTGATTGAAGTCATGTCCCCATGAAATTGTGGAGCCTCATGGCCTACAGGTGTATGATAGCCTTAGAAGGACATATCACACAGTGATCTAGCAGAAGGAGTGTGAAAATGAGTATCAGGCAAACCCAAAGGCCTGGAGACTATAAAATAACTGGTCTTTGTTCACCAAAAAAACACAAGTGTAAGTAAAGAAGGGAAGACTTTGGAACTGAAACATATTAAATCATAAAACGGGCAACCAGATGGAGCATGTGACCCTAGATTAGATTCTGTTAGATTAGATGAGAAATGCTGTGTAAGGCATTATTGATAGATTTGAAATGTGGACTGCCAAAAATATGTTATCAATATTAAATTTCCCTGGGTTCGGTCACTCCTATTTATGTAAAATAAAAGTCACATAGAAATATTGCAAGGTATAATATGATATGTGCACCTTTCTTAATGGTTCAGAAAATATGCATGATAGTGCCAGTGTGAAGGGAATGAAACAGTGTGATCACAGTGTGAAAAAAGTTAATGAGTTTGAGAGTTCTTTGTTTTATAAGCTTTTCTTTACATTTTAAAAATTTAAAAACCTAGTTAGGAATTATAAGACAGAAACATAAATACACCTTAGTTTACTGAAGAAAAATCTAAGTTACATAATTTTCTTATTGCCCTCCTCCCCCCCAACCCCCTTGTTTTTAGGAGGCTAAGTGTTTTAGCAATTCAAATTGTTTCTTTTTGGAAAGCCTAGCAATTTTGGTATCAACCTATGTTAAGCTGTAGGTGAGATTTCTTTGAAAATGTCTATCTGTTACATGTTTACAGAATTTTTCCTTTTTTCATTCTTTCAAAATAGGCTTTTAAAAGTAAAATTGCTGTCTGAAGTGGGTCCTTTCCTATGATCCTCAGTAAACAGCTTGGTCATGTGGAAGAAACCCTGCCGTTTGTCCTCCTGCCCCCTTCTTGCTGTTTCCTTGTGGTATGAGGAAAAAGTAGGAAGTGGGTGAATTTGAAAGCTTTTGGATATCTTTTCATATTTTTATTTTGTTCCAAAGTGAACTAGCTAGGTCAAACACTGTGGAAAATGATTTTATAAGCCTTGCCAGCTATTTTGCAACAAAGTCCATTTTGCCAGATTAAAATCCTTATTTATCTGTTGAGGAACAACTTGTCCTGTGTCAACAGCAGGTACTTTGCTTAATTGATTTGATTTTTTTTATATGTGATAAATAGCATAAGTAGTTGTGCTTGGAGCATGTGTGAAGAAAAGAATCCATTCAATGAAATTAGAGATTGTGTATTCAACCTTAATGTGTTGTACTAATTTTTAGTTGCAAAAAGCTTGTGATTAATAATTAAGTATGTATTCACAGTTTCTTAGTAATATTTATATTGGGGTTCTTCTGTTTTAAGGTTTTACAGAGAAGAGACTCACATGGTTGCACTAGGTAAACAATCTGGGAGCTCTTGTTATACGTGTTTTCAGTAGAGGAGTGTCTCACACACAGTGGGAAGATTGTGGAATGGTTCTCCTATGTATAACTTAATGTCCTGGTGGATTACTGACTTATCTGACTATCATGATGTAAGAATGACTAGATGATTTTTAAGCATGTAGATTGTGTGAATTCTTCAGAGAACATGGTTGTGTGCCAAATGTTTTAGGATCGCTGCCTTCTACAAGAAGATTAAAGTGGTATATGTAACTACATTTCTGAGAAGAATAGAAATACCTTTTAGTGGAAACATCAATTATGTTTTTTAAGATTATTTAGCCAAATACTGCAATGTAAAGTCAGTAAAAATTAGGAAGAAATCAATAGCTGTGAGGTATGGTATTATTAGGAAAGACAAATTCCATGTGGAAAGAAGTAATTTTTAAGTTCATTTTCATAGTGATAACATTATTTTGCTGTTGATCATTCTTTTTGTTGGTGTATTTTACGGTCTCAGTTTTCCAGCCATACTACTTAAAACTCTTGGTAATTGCAGTGTTTTTAATATTGAGGGCTTTGTCATTAATGTATTTTAAGTAATTACAAAATTTTTTATGTAACTAGGAGGAAGCTTTGCATGCATTTATTCAGCCAGAGATCTTAGATGGCCCAAATCAGTACTTTTGTGAGCGGTGTAAGAAGAAGTGTGATGCTAGAAAGGTAAGTGCCGTGTAGAGCTGAAGTACTTAGTTATTTGACCTAATATCCTCTACTCAATAGATCCCTCCCCCTTTTATTTCTCTTTAGGGCCTCCGGTTTTTGCATTTCCCTTATCTACTGACCTTACAGTTGAAAAGGTTTGATTTTGATTATACAACCATGCATAGAATTAAACTAAATGATCGAATGACATTTCCTGAGGAGCTAGATATGAGTACATTTATTGATGTTGAAGATGAGGTAAATATTCATTATTTTCTTATTACAAAATAATTTTCAGTTATTCACTGTAGTTTGAATGTTTTTGTTTGTTTTGAGACAGGGTCTCGCTCTGTATCCCAGGCTGGCCTTGGACTCAAGGCAATCCTCCTGCCTCAGCCTCCCAAGTGCTGGGATCACAGGCATGCGCCACCATGTCCAGCTTATATAGTTTGAATGTTTTGAAAAGAGCTATTTGAAGTAACTTAAGACTGCTGCCTTTTAGACTAGCATCTTGATGGAAGTTTTTTCATTTTATTTTCCTTTTTTTTTGAGACAGGGTCTGGGGTAGCCCAGGCTGGTCCCAGCCTCACCATGTAACCATGAATGGCCTTGGATTTGGCAGTCCTCTTCCCCCAGCCTCCTTAGTGCTGGGATTATCCGTGTGCGCTGCCATGCCCAGCTTTATGTGGTGCTGGGAAATCAAACCCAGAGCCTTGAGCTTGCATGCTTTTAACTGCTTTGCCGTCTCTCTACCTGTTTTAATTTCTAATGCTTAAATCTATGAAAAGGACTTATGTTTGGATAAGTTTTCTTGACCACCATAAATTGTGTTTCAAATGTTCTTGTTTGGCCAGAGTAACTTAATGATATTCTTTGAAAGACTTTCATAATTTCTTAATCATTAGAGCTAACTAGTGTATTTGTAGGCTGTACCTGTGTTCTGGTACACACTAACCATGGAACAATTATATAAGCATGAGTGAATGAACAGGCTGAGTAGTGTGCAGTTAATTTCTTGTGTTGGCTTCAGTGTCCTTTTCAAAGATTGAAATACCAAGGTTATTCCTACTTAAGGTTTGCTAGTAGTATTGTGTTTGGTTTTCTTTTTAAATAAATACATTATGCGCGCGCGCGCACACACACACACACACACACACTTTTTTTGAGTGGGAGGAATAGCACAGCAGTTAGAGAGCTTGCGTAACAAACACAGAGCCCTGAGTGTTATTTCCCAAGACCACATAAGACTGAACAGGGGGACCACAAGTTCAAGCCCAGCCTGGGTATCTTAGCAGTTTAGTGAAACCCTGTCTCAAAGGAAAAATAAAAATGGACTGAGGTTGTAGCTCAGAGTGGCTGTAAGTTCAAAACCCTGTAGCCCCTCCCCCCAAAAAAGAAAAAGAAAAAGTAAAAAATATTAGAGATTTAGAGATGAAGGATTGCGGATGGTGGTCGGTGGTTAGAGTGCTTGCCTAGCACATGCCCTAAATCCTGTTTTCATTTTCCTTTCACCACATAAAAATTAGCCGGGTATGGTGGCATGTGCTCATGATATCAAGCTGAGATAGTATTGCCATGAGTTGGAGGCCAGCCTGTGCTATGTAGTGACATGCAGATTAACCTGAACTATAGAGTGAGATCCTATTAGGATTTAAACAAAAGCAGCTTATTTTGAAGCTTAGGTTCTCTGGTTTTGTGGATTTTACTGAAACAAATGTTAATTTTGTATTATTTTGCAACAAACACAATTGGAGTTTAATAGAATGCTGAATCATTACTTTGCTGTATCAGAATTTTAAGGACATAATAGAAATGCCTTTAAAGTATACTTTTTTATTTAATTTTATTTAAGGTCTGACTGTAACAAAATAAATTTATTTAAATGTTTGTTGATAAGAGTATGTTAAATTATATGACATTGTTGGAGTACATAGGTTAAAAGTTTTGATGAATATATTTTTTATTTAACTCATAATTTTAAGATAATTGTGTTTTATTAAGAAATCCCCTCAGACTGAAAGTTGCACTGACAGTGGAGCAGAAAATGAAGGTAGTTGTCATAGTGACCAGATGAGCAATGATTTCTCCAATGACGATGGTGTTGATGAAGGAATCTGCCTTGAGAACAACAGTGGAACTGAAAAGATTTCAAAATCTGGACTTGAAAAGGTATCTTTTAGAGTTTATGTTTTTATTTTGCTTTTGGTGCTCAGAATTGAACCCAGGCTCTATATACTTTTAGGCAAGTACTCTGCTGCTGAGCTGTTCTCTTAAACCTTGTGTTTTGTTTTTTAGTTTTTAAGGGCTGGAGGGGTTGTTAACTAGGGATGAATTCCCTAGCCTTAACCCTGAGCTACATTGCCCTGTGTGTATTTGTGTTCCCAGTGGGGAGAGGGGAGTAACTAGTGATTATGCCCAGGGTTTTCACAATGAGCTACATTACCAGGCCATTTTTATTTTTAGTTTTCAGACAGGATCTCACTAAATTGCCCAAGCTGGGCTTGAGCTCATACTTCAGCTCCCAGAGTGCTGGGATTACAGGCCTGCACTACTGGGCTGGTGCAGCCTCTTTGTTTTTGCTTTTTTGAGACAAGGTCTCACTAAGTTATTGAGATGTGCAGGCTGGGCTCAAACTTCTGATGCTTTTGCTTCAGCTTCCCCGGGTTCTAGGACTTCCTATGTATAATCCTAGAACTTAGGGCTAACAACCCAACTTCCTTATTTTTTTTTAATTTAAAGTGAAAATAAAGTAATCTCTGAATTTCTATATAATCCAGTAACTCTTATAACTGATAAGTGTTTTAAGGAAACTTCATCTTTGAAAATGAAGACTTATTAAAGAAACTGCTGCATTCTTATGCACAGATGTACATGCTTGTGTGTGTGTGATCACAGTTAAACTTTAGAAAAATCTACTTACAGGTAAAGACATTAATTTCTGTGGTACTGAACTTTAACTGTATTACGGGCTACTTGGTGTTACAGAAGTGATGGCTAGCTAAGGAAATCAAGGTCCGAGTACCAGCTCTGCCTTTAACACTGCAGCAAGCCTCCAGATCATGTGTTTCATCTGGGATTTTTATTTAGAAAAATTTAAGTATTCAACTCAGTCTGTTGATTTAAAATTTTTGACCAAGGAGCACTGCTGAAACATTAACAAGGCTGACAATAAATTGGTTTGTTTATTTGTTAGTGCTTTGGAACTGTGTTCTTGAGAAGTATTGGTCTATAGTTTCTATTCTTATGTAAGTCTCATTTTGGTAATGCTAGTCTCATAGAATGAGTTAGGGGTGTTAACTCATTTTTTTTGTTTTTGGAAGAATTTTTGGAGAATTGGAATTATTTTGTTACTAAATGTTTGGTAGAATTACTAGTGAAGTCATTTGGACCCCCTGCCAAATAGTTACAACAGATTTTTATGTATGCGTGTGGAATCTTTGCAGTTTTCTCCATATAAGAATTCTGATGTCCTCTATGCTTTATTTCTTCATTATAATATAATTTTTATATAGGTCCTTTATTTCCTTGGTTAGGTTTACTCCTAGGTATTTTTATTTTTTGCTAGATTATTGAGAATGGAATTGTTCTTCTGAGCCCTTTTTCAGTAAGTTCCTTTTTGGTGTAGAGGAATTCTACTGATTTTTGTTACCAATTTTGTAGCCTGTGATTTGGCTGAATTTACTTATTATTTCCAAGAGTTTCAAAATGGAGTTTTTGGGATCTTTTATGAAGATAAACATATTATCTGCAAATAAGAATAGGTTGACTTTCTCCTTTCTGATACATACTCCCTTTATTTCACTTTGGTGCCTGGTTGTTGTGGCAAGTGTTTCCAGGACTATATTGAATAATAGTGTTGAGAGTGGACAGCCTTGTCATGTTCCTGATTTAAGAAGAAATACTTTCAATTCTCTCCATTTACTATGATACTTATAGTAGGTTTGGCATATATGGCTTCTATCAGTTTGAGGTAAGGCCCTTCTATACCTATTTTTCTCAGAGTTTATATCATGAAAGGGTGTTAGATTTTATCCGAGGCTTTTTCTGCATCAATTGAGTTGTGGTTTTTGTTAATTGTTTTTGTTGGTGTGATGTATTACACTGATTGATTTATATATGTTAAAACAGCCTTACATCTCAGAATGGAGCCTACATGATCATGGTATATGATCTTTCTGATTACTTGCTGGTTTTATTTGCCAGAATCTTATTGAGAATGTTTGCATCTCTATTCATTAGGGAATATAATTTTTATTTCTGGTTAAGTCTTTGTCTAGTTTTTGACTAGGGTGATGCTAGTCACCACATATGAATTTGGTAGTATTCTTTCTCTTTCAACTTCATGGGACAGTTTAAGAAGCATTAGAGTTCTTCCCTGAAGTAATGAAAAAATTCTGCTGTGAATCCATGTGGTCCTGGACTTTTCTTTATAGGTAGAGACTTATTACTGCTTCAATTTCTGTGTGCATAATAGAGCTATTCAAGGTTTCTATGTCATCTTTGTTCAATTCTGGCATTTTGTAATGTGTCTAGGAAGTTACCTATTTCTTCCCAATTCTTGAGCTTGTTGGAATATAGGCGTTCAGAATAATTATAATATTCTGAATTTCTGCTGAGTCTGTTGTAATTTCACCCTTTTCATTTCTAATTGCATTAATGTGTGTTGTTTTCTTCCCTTCTTTTGGTGAGCTAGAGGTTTGTCAATCTTCTATATTCTTTCAAAGAACCAGGTCTCTGATTCATTAATTTTTTATTTTTTTTAAATTTCGATTTCATTAATTTCAGATCTAAGCCTTTTAATTTCCTTTCTTCTGCTACTTTTTGGCGTAGGTTGTTCTTTTTCTATGACCTTAAGGTGCGTCATTAACATATTTATTTGTGATTGCTCTTTTTTTGATGGGTACATTTATGGCTTTGAATTTTTAAGTACTGCTTTCATTGTGTCCCATAGATTCTGATATGATGTACTTCCTTCATTATTTGACTGTATGAATTTTTTGATTTCCTGTCTGATTTATTCTGTGATTGATTTTTTAATTAGTAAGTTATTTAGTCTCCATGTATTTGTATATTTTCTGCTGTTCCTTTTGCTGTTAATTTCCACTATGATCTAAAAGTATGCAAGGAATTACTTTGATTCCTTTGTAATTATTCAAGCATGAGTTATAGCCCACAATATGGTCTATTTTAGAAAATGTTCCATGTGCTGCTGAGTAGAAAGTGTGTTCGGTTGATGTTGGGTAGAACATTCTGTAAACATCTGTTAAGTCCCAAATTTTATATAGTGTCATTTAATTGTTGTATTTCTTTTTGAATTTTCTGTCTAGTTGATCTGTCTATCTATGATAGTGGAGTATTAATGTCCTCTATTATAATTATATTGGGGCCTAGATGTCCTTTCTGATCTAGTAAGTTTCAGTTTACATAATTGAGTGTTCCAGAATCGGGAGCATGTATGTTGATGATCGTGAATTCTTCCTGTTCTATTGTTCCCTTAACCAGTTTATAGTGACCTTCTTTGTCTCTCCTAGTCTCTTTTGTTTTGAAGTCTGATGAGTCTAAGAATAGTATTGCTACTCCTACTTGTTTGCTGGGTCCTGCTACATAAAATATTGAATTCCATCCTTTTATTTTCAGTCTATGAGTTTCCTTATCGGTAAAGTGTGTCTCTTGTAAGCAGCAAATTGTGGGTATTTGTTTTCAGATTCAGCCAACCAGTCTGTACCCTGTGCTTATAATAAGCTGTGTGCAGTTCTGGTTTGGAAGGTGATCCATTCCTGTGACTCTATCACCATTATTATCTAAAAGTTGCTACCTTCAGAATTTTCCAGGGAAATTACTTTTCATTATTGATGAAGCTTTATATTTACTTAACTACATTCAAGGCACTGTGTGTTTTGGAGTTCCACATTTTATAAGTTATTCAATACTTTAAACATAAATTCTGAAACCATCCTAAGTTTCAGGCTAATTTTGGTTTTAAGAAGAAAGTGAGACAATCTAAGGAAATTTTTAGATTTTTTTCAGAATTTGTTGTATAAATTTCTCTAATTATAATTGTCAGTTTAAAGTTATTTGATATAAGACAGAATAACTTGAAACTTTTTGAAGCTCACATGCTTTTTAAGGAAATAATAATGGGCTGGCCAGAGCTTGCGGTGAATAACTATAATTTCACATTCTTCGAGGCTGAGACAGGTTCTCATTCAAGCCCAGCCTGAGCAGCTTAGTGATTTGGCAAGATCTTTCTGTCTCAGTTTTTCTTTGCTGGGATAGAGTACCCAGCATCCACAACTTAATTAGCACACAGCTTCAGAAGGTCTCAGTCCATTCATGGGTGGCCGGCAATGGTGGAAGTACATAGTGGAGGTGCAGTGGGAGGGGAGCTGTTCATGGCATAGCAGACAGGAAGACAGTGAGGAAGGGTGGAGCTAAACTCTTGTTGTAGAGAAGTGAATAAAACAGAACTTGTCACTGGCTTGATACTCTCAAGTCAGACTGCCTCTGTAACCTTTTCCGCTTCTCCTATTTTTGGCCTCCTCCCTGTCTCCTCCGTGACAGATTTACCAGTCCACAATATCTCCTAGTGTCTCATAGTGTCTTAAAAGCTGTGAAATGTCTGGGCTTCCAAAAGAAAAGGTAATCCTAAATACAAAACAAGTCATTTGTAAATACATCTTTTTAAAATAAATCTCTATTCCCATATTTTCTAAAAATGCTTAGTTAACTGAAAAGTCATTAGATCTATACAGTATTGTTAACAGAAAACATATTTGATTACAAATGAGAGATACCCAATTAGCAGAGCACTGTATGTCATACATACAGCACAAATACTTGAGTGAATATCCAAATCATTGCATCTTCTGGGCTATTCTATAGGAAATAGAATCATTTTTATTAGTTCTGCATATTAGAAAAGCCTTGTATTTTTAGCACCTGCTTCTAAAATTTTCGACTATTTAATTTTACATAAATTAATATGTTTATAAATGTGTATAATTTCAAAGATCATAACAGTTACAATGTGAAAGAATAGACTGAAGCCTGATTTTAATTTTATCTTGACGGGCATGGTCTTCCCTAGCAAGTGCAAGACCCTGAGTTTAGTTCCCCAACACGACATAAGCCTGTCATGGTGGTGCATACATACCTATAATCCCAGCACTGAGAAGGCAGAGGCAGAAAGATTGCCATGTATTCAAAACCTGGGCCTCGTAATGAGTTCAGAACCAGCCCGGGCTACAATACAAGACTTTGTCTTAAAAAAAAAAAAAATATCTTGAGGAAAAAGTGACCTGTAATAGATAACTATCATGTTATTTTACTGTTTGTTAATAAAGAATAGGAAATATTCAGGGAAGGTTTTTTTAGACTTCCTCTCCTCTGCATTACTTTTATTTATTTTTTTTTTTCCTTTAGAATTCTTTGATCTATGAGCTCTTCTCTGTGATGGTTCATTCAGGGAGTGCTGCTGGTGGTCACTATTATGCTTGCATAAAGTCATTCAGTGATGAACAGTGGTACAGTTTCAATGATCAACATGTCAGCAGGGTAAGTCTTTTTTAAACTTATTATTCTGAAGGACAGGAGTGGAACAAGTTATTGCTAATCAACCTGTGCTTCATGTGTGCTTAGAAACATTAGAACTAACTGTATGATTACGTAGCCACTGATCATGATTAAATTTGTGAACTGGTACCTGATTCATCTTGAAGATCTTATATCTCATTTAACTTTGAGTTTAGAAGATTGGGTTACTTGGTGACATAATGTAATCATGTTATATATTTTTACAAACAGTAATTTAATAACTTTTTAGATAACACCAGAGGACATTAAGAAAACACATGGTGGATCTTCAGGAAGCAGGGGATATTATTCTAGTGCTTTTGCAAGGTAAAGAATTTCCTAATTTTTAGTGATTATAAGCTAGAATTAATTATACCTTCTCTATATTTCTTACTATCAAAGATCTAAGAGACAGCATATTGCCCCATGGGCCAAATCCAGTTAATCTCCACATTTTGGAAATGAAGTATTATTGGCAACACTTGACATAGGATTAATTTATCTACTTTGTGTTGTTATTTCTGTACAAAAACATCAATAAATAGTTGCAGTTCAGACCATATTGTTCACGAAGCCTAAGATGTATTTTCATCTGGCCCTCTCCTGAAAAATAATTTCCTGATTTAGCAGTTACTGTCATTATGGAACATAGTTTCATAGAGGACTTTATCATGTTACCAAGAGGAGATAAATCGTGTCATTAAAAACAAGTTAGGTTTTTTTCTTTCTTTCTGGAATGTCTTAAATTTTAATATCTGTGAGCACTGGCATGACTTTCTGATTAAAGGAAAAAACTTTTAGATTTAAATATACTCGATGCTTGGGAAGAGAATCTTGCTTGTTTTCCTATTAATCTTTTTTCTGTTTCTACTAGCTCAACCAATGCATACATGCTGATATATAGACTGAAGGATGCAACAAGAAATGCAAGTATGTTAACTTACTTACTTGATTTTAATCTGCATTAGAAATTCATTTCTTTTGGAAGGTTAGCAAACCCAGAGAAGCAGTTTTAAATAATTCAGATTTCTTTTGAAATAATACCAGGCGGTTAAAAAAAAAACTTAGAAAAATGTTGAATTACTTTGTAGTACACAGGGAGACAAGTAAAAGTTACTCTTCTTTCAGTAAATCGAATATTGTATTATGTGCAGTTTGGTGTAGGGATGATAAAGTTAGCCAAGTGTAACAATTATAAGTCATGAACTGTATCCTAGAGCAAGTTATTTGACCTTTCTAAGTCTTTCCACATCTCTAAAATAAGAATAACAATAGTATTTCATCACGTTGTTATAAAAAGTGAAATAACCACTTTAGGCATATATCTCACATTTATCTATTAACTCTTTTTCAATATCAAGCTTTTGGGTTACATTAGTATCAAAGTACTTTGAATTAGGAATTCTAGATTGCCTGAAATACTCCAGAAGTATTTTTAGGGTCAAGAATTAAGTATCTTTGTTTGTTTGATTAAAAAACAAATAAGTGTTAGCTCTGCCTAGTGGCATGGGTTTGTAATTCTGGCACGCTAGGAGGTTGAAGCAGGAGGCTTGCAAGTTCCAGTCCAGCCTGGAAAAATTCCCAACACTCTATCTCAAAACCAAAATGAAAAATGAACTGGAGATACATCTCAGTGTGAAGTCCCATGGTCCCCGAACCACCAAAACATAAAATAATTCCAAGTAAGTTTTAATGAATCTAGTAGACATTCTGTATTACCTTTAATTTTTTTTAAGAGTCTCAGGAATAACCCTGAGTTTAAAGCATGTTTATTTGTACTTTCTTTGCTAATTATTGCTTTCTAACAATTAGTTTTTGTTCTTTCTTAGTAATTTTGACCAGTGCTTACAGTATTACAAATACACAGGGTTTATGTGTGTATGCTCAGATACGTATACAATTGATGTTTTTGCTTATATTCTTTTAGTGTTAAAAATACCACTTTTTGATTTCAACAGTTTTCTTTTGTTTAAAAACTGCCCTGTTATCATGCTATTAGTAAATCTCTTTTAAGCATTATATTTTTTCATGAACCTTTGTGGATTCAGTTGATGCAAGGCTGACAACTATTCATCTTTTTAACAAAGTTGTATTCTAGGATCTTTCACATAGTAGCTGTTCAGTAGTTGACTGTGGACCTATTGAAGAAAAAAAGGAAATTGTAGTAAGAAGTCAATTCATAACAGAGACATAAGAACAGAAATAATCATTCTTACTACAATAATAATAATAAAATACTATACACTAAAGCAGTGTGGTTCCCGGCCTTTTTCATACCAGAGATTGGTTTAGTTGAAGACCGTTCTCCCAAGGATGGGGTTTGGGGGTGGGAGGGAACAACAGCTCTGTCCAGGCACCCGGTGGGTGGGGACCCCTGCACTGAAGTGAAGTGCCTTGTCTTAGGCCATGGCCACGTGGAGGCAGAGCCAGGTTTGTAGCACTGCAGCAACTCAGTGTGTCTTTGCCCTGTTCTGTGATGAAGCGCCAGAGGGCGCTGTATGATATGATAGAAAATATTTTGTGAATTCACGTTTACTTCTAGAAATAGTTCATTTTTACCTCACTAGAAACATAATCCTGTTGATAACAGTTCTTCTTATTTAATGTTAAATAATTGGCTTTATTAAATATTGTCATACTCATTGTTTGTTTTAGTTACATTGTGAAATTATAATCACTAAGAAAAACTTTCTTAAAAGTAATTCATATGTAGGTATTAGTAATAAATTTTGTATGTACTGTTTCCCTTTAACTGGTTGTGTAAAAGTAGACTCAGAAATAACAATCACCTTTTTTAACATAAAAGATAATCCTATTAGAATACTAACAAATAAGTAGGAATTATAATAGTAACAGCAACAGTAATAACATTGATTAAATTTTATTAAATTCCAGGGAATAATTATAAGGTAGGTGCTACTAGGAAGCTAAAGAAACAGATTTCAAGAAGCAAGCTTGCCTAAGTCCACACGCTTCAAAGGAGATAGCAAAATTTAAAATCAGAAAGGATTTAGTTTCACACCTCAGACAGCCTTTTTCATTTCAGAATTTTAGCCTGCAAACTGTAGTTGTAGAGTCAAGAGCCGTTTTGGATGAATATGTGGCTCTTAACAGAACGAGACCTGAGCATGGTGTCATTGTCAGTTCTTCATGCTACTCAGAAGAAACTCAAGTTCCAAGTTGAGAAAAGCATGTAGTTGAAGTTACAATCACAGGTGGTCTGCGAACAGGGCGTAATTTGGTATCATGGTACAGCAGTGAGTTTAGGATTCCAGTTTCAGGAACATTGTCTTATCCTATGTATATCATTAATAGAATTTCTGGAAGTGGATGAGTACCCAGAACATATTAAAAACTTGGTGCAGAAAGAGAGAGAATTAGAAGAACAAGAAAAGAGACAACGAGAAATTGAGCGTAATACATGCAAGGTTAGATTCTTAAATTTTATTTTTAGTTTAAAAATGCTGTTTATTTAAACTAATTTTCATAGCTAACTCACTAGTTGATTCTGTAGACACTTTATGCTATCATTAAAGATCATTAGTTAGTATTATCATACTATAAAGGTAAAATTTTATTTGACTTGGTACATAAACCCCCTTGTAGCATATAGCAACAATGCTTCGATTGCAAAGCTGTCGTGAAACAGGCTTACTCAAACCCTGCTGAAAGAAAATTTGTCAGCCAGGGGTGGTGGCAGATCCCTGTAATCCCAGTGCCCTGGGAGGCTGAGGCAGGAGAACCCAAAGTTTGAGGCCAGCCTAGACAATGAGCATGACTTTGTCAAAGTAAAAAGAGCTGGGGATATAACTTAGTAGTAGAGTATTTGCCTACCATATGTGAATCCCTGGGTTCAATTTCTAATACTGCGAAAAAAAAAATGAATCACAGAAACCTTTCTGGACAGAAATTAAATAATACTGATCAAGAACCTTGAACAAATTTATATTTTCATGTCATTTCTTTTAAAGGAATAATCACAGACGCTACAATTATCTTGGCCATAAGCATATTTATCAGTTTTTTCTAAACTAGGGAAACATTGGAAACAACTTGAATGTTTAAATAGAGGTATGATTACATAAATCATGATATATACCTACAGAGAGGCAGCAAGTTGTTAAATGTTTTTAACTCTTTTAAGCCATGAAACACAGTTACTGTAATTAAGTGAGAAGTGTGGATAAAACAGAGAGTAATCCCAATTTTCTTTTAATAACAGTATGTTGACAATTAGGAGTATTGCTGTCTACATATGAATTAGCTTTGACTCTTGACCTGCTGAGTTGATGATATTTTACATTTTCTAGATAAAATTATTCTGTTTGCATCCTGTGAAACAAGTCATGATGGAAAATAAGTTGGAGGTCCATAAGGATAAGACATTAAAGGAAGCAGTAGAAATGGCTTACAAGGTATGTTTAATTGTACTGTTGGCATTTAATTACTGATAGATCATTTGACAGTATCATAATTTCCCAAGTTTTACTTAAATTAGTAATATAGACATGTGCAATAAATTTGATAGACTACTAAATTCATATCTTTCATGTTTTCCTTTGGATCACACCTAGCTGATTTTTGAGAACTTCCTCACTGTGAAAGCCAGTTACATTTTCTGTTATATATCACAGAATTAAAATCAGAAACAAAACATTTTATTCATTCCATTCATTTAGCAGCTATCTAGTGTCTACTCTGTGAGGCATTAGAGACTCCAGAGAGAAGGCATGACCACTCCTGTCAGTGAGTTTATAATCCACTGGGGATCATACATTTGTTTGTTTGTTTGTTTGTTTGTTTTGAGGCAGGGTCTCTTTCTATAGCCCCAGCTGATCCTGAACTCACTTTGAAGCCCAGACTAACCTTGGCTTCAGGCAGTCTTCCTGCCCTAGCCTCATGAGTGCTGGAATCACAGGCGTGCACCACCATGCCCAGTTTATGTGGTGCTGGGGAATTGAACCTAGGGTGTTGTGCTGTTGTGCTTGCTAGGCAAGCACTTTAACTGCTGTGCCATATCTCCAGGGCCTAAATTAAACAAATTTAAACACAACTTGCAATTATTGAGTTGTTTAGAGTCTATAAATAAATCAGTAGTTACATTGAGATAATTTATTCTGAGACCTTAACCGTGATAAACCATCAGCTATGCAAAAAAGCTGGGTAAGAATATTCTAAATAGAAAGAACAACATGCATTAAAAACTCTGTGGCAAGGAAGTGCGTGTCGTGTTTGAGTGAAAGCGTGTTATGTTTAGGTTGTCTTAAATGAGTGTAGAATGGTATAAAATGGAATCAGAAGGCTGGAAATGTAGCTCAGCAGTTAAGAGTGCTTGCTTGGCGTTGTGAGGCCCTAGGTTCAGTTCCCCAGCACCACAGAGGCTGGGTATGGTGGCACACAACACACCTGTATGAAATAAATAGAAAATAAATAAAGGCCTGCCCTATTGGACCTGGCTAAGTTTTTTTTAAAGAACAGAATTAAAGACTTTATAGGAATAATGATAGCGTTTTGTTCTAAGAATAATGGAAAGTTATTAGTGAATGGAGTTGGAAAGGCAAATAAAAAGAGAAGCACTCTTTTATGAGGTAATTCTAATGCCATTTATGGTTCTTGACGTATTGAAAGTTTTCCCCTTTCCATGTAAACATTCATGAATTTAACTAAAATAATTCATCATCTAGAGTGAAAATTACATGCTATATATCATTTTGTATATGATTATATGACCAATTAGACAGCAGAAAATAGAACAGAAGATAGCTGATGATGTTTCTCAGAGTGTTATCTAAAATAGGCTGTACCAGAATTACAACTAATGAGAATCACATTCTTAATAACAGTGCTAGTTTCTGTAAATGGATTAGAATTTCTGTGTGGGCACCTGGAAGAAGGCATTTTAAACAAGTATCTCTGGTGATTCTTAGGCATATTAAAATAGACGAAGTATTTGTGTATTTGGTTTTGTATAATGCTTGTCAGTATTGAAAGTTTACACCTAACTGATTATTTTATTAATATCACTGCCCCCTTTCTAGCACTTGAAAAAAATGATGGCAACTTGGGTTTTGCTCACTGTTGAATTTTCCCTACTCAAATAGATGAGAGAGTTAAAATTGGGTGGGTATGTGAATGAGTAAATGAAGAAAGTGACAGTGACATGGATACATAACTCTGGATTTGCTTCATCGTATTGCAGATCCTTAAGCCTAGTGATGACACCGATGACTCAAGTGTCATCTCTGCAAGAGTTTTGAAACCAGTTAGTCTGAGTGAACAGAATGACCCAGGTGCGGTAGCATGTCGCTGCAATCTTGGTGCTGGGGAAGCTAAGCAGGAGAGTGCCGAGTGCAAGCCCAGTCTGGCTAACCTAACAAGGGCCTGTCTCAAAATTGTAAAAGGACTGGGGCTGTAATTCAGTATGGAAAGCCCTGGGTTCAGTCCCCAGTACTGCGAAAACACAGCAGAGAGAACACCCAAACAGCAAAGAGTTTTGCATGATAAAATCAGTTAGTGTTACTGCAGTAGGATAGTTCAGATTGTGTTTTTAATACAGAAAGAAAAAAAAAAGTCTTACAAGTAGGGAGTAAAATTTCATAGATGTATTCAAACAGAAAAGAAATACAGTAAGTCAGTTTTATGTACCAAAAACAGAGCTTCAGCTTTGGGGGTGAGTCGTAGACAGTGGGCTCACACCGAGGCTTATGCAAGGTGTCAGCAAAATATAAAGTGAATATTTAAATAGATTTATCACATGGAAAGCACATTGTCAGTATTCCTACTGAAGATACCCTCCCTTACTTTGGATACTCATCCCATCATTATTGCCACTTGGTGAAGTGTTCTGGGCATTCTCTTTTGTGAGTATCTTTGTAAGGTATGATCAAAAATATGGTAATTGCTGCTGCCAAATGCCATCCGGTGGCAAGGCAAGCTCTTAAGAACATTAAAGTATCCTCATCTCTCTTATTCACTAGAGCTGGCAACTTTTGGTGCTTTAAATGACCATTAAAGACAAAGGTTTTAAATGGATTCAGATCACTGAGACAGCCATGTCAACACAACTAAAGACACAAAAAAAGGGCTGAGGTCATAGCTCAGAAGTTAAAGTGCTACTAGTGGAAGGGGTGTGCATACAGGAATGGGGTAGCATTTGGGAAAGCATAGAAGTTGTAGTCTTGTAATCTTTGTGGTGGCAGTAAGAGAGAAATTATGTTTCCTGTAATTACCAAGATATTATTAGATTTATGATTTACTAATTCTGTTCCAGATTTATAAACAAAGCAAGATATTTATTCTTTATGGTTGGTTGTTTTTTCCTTAAGCTTTTAGTTTAGCAGTTGCAGAGGAGTAGATTATAACGTGTTGATTTAGTGAACATTTGAAGTTTAGAATCTTTTTAAAGTAAAAAAATGTCCTTTAGATGTGTACTAACACATCTAGTTTTATGAAAAGAGATAATGAAAGATGGTCATTAAAAAATTTGTCTCCCTTGATGACTCTGAGGCATATCATAAATACATGATTTTATTTTTTTATTGGGATCTATTGCTAGAGATATTATACACCATTCTAAAACAATATGTATATATTTTTTCTCTTGCTGCGGGGTTATTTTCTTCTAGATGATGGATTTAGAAGAGGTGATACCCTTGGATTGTTGTCGCCTTGTTAAATATGATGAGTTTCATGATTATCTAGAACGATCATATGAAGGGGAAGAAGATACACCAATGGGACTTCTCCTAGGTGGGGTCAAGTCAACGTACATGTTTGATCTGCTGTTAGAGACAAGAAAGCCTGATCAAGTTTTCCAGTCTTACAAACCAGGAGGTAAGCAATTTTTCTACCATTTTGAGTTGTGCTGTGCTTAAGATTTTCATAAGGAAATGTTTTGTGTATAGAAATTATGGTAATTTAAATATTTTATGTGTTCTTAAAATGTAGGGTAGTTTTGACAAGGTGGGAAGTAGTCAGCAACAGCTTGGAATTAGATTCTATGTTACTTGCAAAGAGTTATATGCAGATTTTTTTTTTTTTTTTTTTTTGAGACAAAGTTTCACTCTCTAGTCCAGACTGGTCCTGAACTCAATACGTAACCCAGGCCACGCTTGCACTCATAGCACTCCTCCTGCCTCAGCCTCCTGATGCTAAGATTACAGGCATGCACCACTACGCCCAGCTTATGTGGTGGTGTGGAATCAGACTCATTTACTTAGAGCTTGCTAAACAAGGACTTTACCTGCTGAGCTATTCCTCCAACCAATTTTTAAAATGAACAGCAGTAACAATAAAACTTGTAGCTTATAGTTCTCAGTGGGATTTTTTTCTTCTCTAGTGTGTAGTAATGAATTGTACTGAATGATCCTGGATGTAGTAAGGTAGTCTTTCTGCCTGCCTGCCTGTCTCCACCCACCCGCTGCTGCTTCCTTTCTGCTGTCCTGTGCCTAGTCCCCTTGGTCCAGAGAAGTATATTCCTTTAAAATTAGAAGTAGATTTAATCCTGTGAATTTGTAAACATTTTAATTTTCCCTTATTTTTCTACTAATACTTCTACAGGTTTCAGAGGCATTTTGCTGTCTATATTAAATCTGTCAAATTCACTCAGTACATTTGGAAGGTGTTTTTCCCCTTTGAGATTGACTTGGAAAGTGAAGTACAATGCTCCTAGTTTCTTCAGAGTAGCCCTTCTCGGGTTTAGAGTTCTCTCGTAATCATTATTTGTAAACCATAATAAATAGGGAAAAAATCCATGTGGATAAATATTTTACAAAATTTTTTCTGTTGTATCTTGACCCTAACTCCCTTCTGTCAGTAGTAAATCAGAATCCAGGCTTATATTCTTTACTTTTTAGTCCTGAAAGTTGAACTTAAAAAACATATTGTACCCCTTTTAAATTCTGTTCTTTAAAGGATCCTATAAATCTCCTTATTTTATGAAGGCATCTTTTCCTAAAGTATGTTAAGTATAATATTCTCCAAAGGAGCTTACTTCTAAAGTAGCAAAATTTCATTTCTGAAAACTAGATGGTGTCTGCTTCAGTTGAACTCTGCTTTTTGAGGAACTCCTGATCTAGGCAGAAAAATATATATAGTAATTAAAATTACAAACATCTTCTAGAAACAGAAAAGGTGGGTTAGATTGCAAAATGAAGGATTTAAGTGACAAAACACCTACATAAGCCAGACTAGTTTTTGTGCAGAATTTTCCATAGGATGTAAACAATATTATTTAGAGAATGGGATATCTTTAATTATGAAGTCATGAATGATTCAGTGAATGCTGTTGAAAAGCAACTCGGTGTACACGTGCCCTTTATTATTTATTTTCCAGCCTCAGTTAATAGTTACATATGTATACTTAGTGTAATGGCTTTGGTCTGTTTTAGGAATTTGTGCTTTTAATGTACTTGGTAAATTTGACAGTGGTGTAGTGTTGATGGAAACAAAACATATTTTTAAAAATCACATTTGACTTTTGTCAGCAATATATAGTGCATGAGTTCAAAGTAATACTGAAGACCACTATTGAACATATTAAACGAGATATTACTGGTCTCCTTTCCATTTGTGTATCTCTGGTGGCTAATATTGTGATAAATTGTGAAGTTCTTAACATGTATTACACATGTACAATGTATACTTATCATGGCGCAGTCCACATTTCTGGGTCCCCTTTTGACTAACAGAAGCTTTACCTTCCTATCTTTTTTTCTCCTGTATGTTTCCCAATAAAGTGTTTTCTTCAAAGAAAGTTATACGTATCATGTTGATAACTAAAAAATACTATCTTTGCCATTTACTAGAAGCACATTAAGAATACAGTGCTCATGTGAAGTAAATTTTAAAAATAACCTCAGTTACGTTATGTCTTCAAATGTGACAGAAGTGATGGTGAAAGTTCATGTTGTTGATCTGAAGGCAGAAACTGTAGCCACTCCTGTGACCGTCCGGGCTTACTTAAATCAAACAGTTACAGAGTTCAAACAACTAATTTCAAAGGTGAGTTTTAAAATTGGTCCATGAGTATTTTTAAGTGCTGCTGTGCACCAAACACTGCATAATTTTGAGTAAGCTGTAGGTTCTACTTTGAGGTAGCAATATTTATAATTAAGATACGACTATAGGAGGGAAAAAGATGCTTCAAATAGAAGAGACTGAGCAGTGTTAGCTCTAAGAAAGCTTGAGACAAGTACATGAAATGAGAAATTGTTAGCCTTGGTAGGATAACTGGGAAATGCTGACCTAGAGGTATAAATTCACTTTACTTCATGGAGGACTTCACACAATAAAAGCAAAAGTTTGGGCTGTCTTTGGTGCAAGAAATAGGAAGTAAACTTTCTGTTTGCTTTCCTTGTAAGTGCAGCAGTAGTGTGAGCAGAGGTGGCTGTGGTCCAGCTGACACTAGCCTAAATTGACAAGAGTGCAGATGAGGAAGCTGCACCAGTAACTTCGAGGAAGAGATGTGGCCAGGAATGAGAGCAGGACTAGGTTGTGAGATTGATTGTGCGCATGGCCTCTGCAAGACTGACTGGTAAATGATGGGGTCTTAGGGAGCAAGGTGGTGTGAGTGTTCGGAGACCCGGGTAATAGAAGCGTAATGATGTACTGATAGAGGGCAGGGTAGCAGAGCAGCTAAGAGCCACCTCTTCTGCCTTTGTCAAGGTAATACTATTCAGGAATAGTTAGTAATTGAACTGCTCATGAATACTATGTTGGTATGATTGCCTCACACATTTTTAAAATGTGAATGCAAAAGACAAAAAATATATAGAGTATGAGCACTGAAAAGCAAGCAGGCACATTAGTCCATTCCCTGTTGAAACTGATACTCTCTTACTCAGGAAAAATAAATTTGGATAGTAAATGTAGCCACAAAGCGTGGGTCAAGAATTAGAGTATTTTTTAAATAGAGCTACGCTGCCTGAGAATTCAGTCTTCAGAATTGCTACATTAGTTGTATTAAAAACAAAAAATTTTTATATGTAAAATTTTATCTTCTCATTTCATATAACATTAAAATGAGTCCAGAATGAAGGAATTTCAAAATAAGTTCTTATTTATCCAATTTACACAGGAGAAAAATTGGTTTAGTAAAATATGAACAACTATTCGTAGGATATAGCAGAGCTCTCAGAAGCCAGGACACTTAGCAGTGTCCATTTGACACCAGCCCTCAGGATCAGATACTCAGGGTCATTGGAGTCTGTCATCGTGCCTCCTTCTCTGTTTGACATAATGTGATACATAATGTGTCACTTAACTGTGACATTGTTAGAATCTTTAGCAAAAAATCTTTACTTATAAAATAGTTTCAGAGCACACATTTATTCTTAATCCTGTAGCCTTCTCATTACAATACAATTAATAGATGTGACTAATAATTTTTGCTTTAGATTCTCCAGAAATTTACTAAAATTATTCTCTTATTTCATCCCTGATTCTTAAGAACTCAGCACTATCTTTATGTTTCCCATGTATCTAGTCAAGAAGAATTATTCTTGAAAGAGAACTGTTTTAATTAAATTGCTTTCACTCTAGGCTATCCATTTACCTGCGGAAACAATGAGAATTGTGCTTGAGCGCTGCTATAATGATTTGCGTCTTCTCAGTGTGCCCAGTAAAACTTTGAAAGCAGAAGGGTTCTTTAGAAGTAACAAGGTATGTGTTTTATGGTTTTTATTACTGAGTATATTTCTCTTTATTTGTATATGTTTGCAGTTCATATCCACTTACATAATAATAGTATGCAGCTTGGGGAACTAGTGTATGTACATTTAAGTGTTTTCTTTCCCACCTTTCACTCCCCCGTCCTTTTCCCCTCACCCTGTTCTCAGGTCCCCTTCCTACTACCTCTGACTAGTCTACTACCCTGTTTTCTATCTTTTCTCGCTTTCATTTTGCTCTTTTAGTCATTTGTATTTTGGGCTTCTTGTGTAAATAATACCAGGCAGTATTTAACCTTTTGAGCCTGGTTGATTTCACTGAGCATTAGGGTTTAAAGGAAGGTATATCCATTTTCTTATAAATACTTCCATTTTACTTCTTTTTCAGACAATGTAATATTCCATTTTCAGAGTGTGTGTGTGTGTGTGTGTGTGTGTGTGTGTGTGTGTACATATTTTGTTGATCCATTCATCTTTTGATGGACATACAGGCTCTTTCCAGGACTTAGCTATTATGAGTTGTATTGCTGTAAACATGAGTATGTGTGTGTCCTAGCAATATGGCTTTAGGTCTTGTGAAAAGATGCCCAGGTGGGGTGGGTATAGGTAGGTCAAATGAGATTGCTATTTTCAGTTTTCTAAAGAGTATCCATACTGATTTTCATAGTGATTGCACTAGTTTGTAGTCTCACCAACAATGTTGATGTGTTCCTTTTTCTCCTACATCATTTTCAGTATTTGTTGTTTGAGTTCTTGGTGATAGCCATTCTTAATGAAATAGGTAAAAGTTTTGGTTTGTATTTCTCTCATGGCCAAAGATGTCGAATATTTTTTCATGTACTTACTGGCCATTTGTATCTTTTGAGAAGTGTATGTTCATTTTAATTGCCCATTTCATGTTTCATGGAGTTTTTTTAAGTTTGTAAATTATGGTTATTAATCCTTTGTCTAAGGAGCAGCTGGCCAAGATTTTTTGCCGTTCTGTGAATTTTCTCTTCATTCTGCTGATTGTTTCTTTTGAACAGGCTTTGTGCAGAAGTTTTTTGGTTTGAAGTAATCCTATTTGTTGATTTTTTGGTGTTGCTTCTTGTGCTATTGGAGTTCTGTTCATGAAATCTTTTCCTTTCTCTGTGCCTTCTAATGTATTTTTCAGCGTGATCAGTGTTTCTCTTTTAATGTTTAGGATTTCTTAGCCTTTTGGATTTGATTTTAATAGAGAGTGAAAGATAATGGGTCTAGGTTCATTTTTCTGCATGTTGGTAAGCAGTTACCCCCCACCCTTTATTGAAGGGACTGTCCTCTCTCCCGTGGATGATTTTGGCCCTGTTGTCAAAGATCCGTTGTCCAAGAGTGCCTGGTGGTATTCCTGTATCCTTGGTTCTATTTCACTGAACCTCCTGTCTGTGTTTGTGTTAGCACCATGTAGGTTTAATCACCATGGGCTTTGCAATATAATTTGAAGTGTGGGATTGTGACGCCGCCTGCTTTGCTCTGTGTTGCTCAGGATTGCTTTACCGATGTTGGCCCTTCTGTGGTTCCATGTGAATATTAGAGTTGGCTGTTTTAGTTCTACGAAAAATTCTTTTGGTATTTTGATTGGTATTGCATTGAATCTATGGTATCTCATTATTAATCAGGTGATGATAAATGAAGTTAAGCCTGGGCCCCAGAGGTATCCACCATCTGTTTGGAACTGACCTTTTAAATTTACCTATCCTTCCAGTAATTACTTTCCTTTGTATTCGGGTTGGATCAGACTTCTCCTCTGTATCAGTCTTACTGTTTCTCATCTTTACCTTTGTTCATATGCACTCCCACTTAAGTGTTCTCTCCCTTTATTTACTTTTCAACCCCCATATAAACTCTGCCTCTGGTGAAACTTTTCTGGGTAGACACAGTGGTTGTGTTATTGGAATTTTGTTCATTCCAATTTTTGAGCTCTTACCATAGGACAAACCTTCATACCAAGAATTGAAACCTTCCTTGTATGGAGATTGTTATCACCCTAGACTCACCTAGCCTTCTCCCCTTTGCTACTCAGGTTGGGAAAATGAAAATGTCATACTGATCTCCTTGGTTTATCTGTTGATACCATTCTATGTTGCATCATACAATTTTTCTTCTGTGCTTATTCCTAATATCCTTGGAACACACTGTAATTTGCAGCCAGAATTTTTCATTTGCCATCTTTTATTTCCTTTTCCATTCACATTCATCTTGGCACAGCTTAATCTTCTTATCTGATTTAACCTTTTTAATATTGTTTTATTAATCTTACATCTTAGAATATTTCTTCATCTGCATTTTCTTTTAATGCTTGTGTGTGTGTATTTGTGAGAGAAAGAGAGAGAACGAGGAACAGAGAAAGAGAGGAACATTACAATCTAATCCACCTTACTGTTTTAGGGTGAAGAGTGCAAGAAGAATGGATTTTGTTTGTATTTGTTTGTTGGTTGTTCAAGTGATTATCTGGTGGTCTTGACTTATAACATTTAATAATAATAGTGGTATCTTTTTATATAAAACCCAGTATGCTGTTGATAATTACCAAATTTATGTATATGCATTTTATTTTTTAAAAACTTACAGAAAATTTCGAATGTATGCATATGACCTTCCATTCATCCACCCTCTCCATTCATCAGCTCCTGCTTTATCTGTATTTAACCACTCATTTCCCTCACATTAAGTAATCCGCAGCCTTCTGACTACAGCTCCACCATTCCCAATGACCCTACCTTGTACCTCATAAAACTTTTTCCAGTATTGCTTGATAAATCAAGATCCAAATAAGTCCATTGTATACTTCTCAATTCTTTTTTTTTTTTACCTTGAGATAAGGTCTCACTGTAGCCCAGGCTGGTCCTGAACTTACTATGTATACTCCCAGTTGGCCTTGAACTCACGGCAGTGCTCCTGCTTGAGCCTCCTGAATACTGAGATTACCGGTGTGCACCGCCACATCTGGCCTATGTGGTGCTGGAAAATTGAACTCAGGATCTTGCGCTTACTATGCAAGCACTTTAACCACTGTGCCATTCCTCCAGGCCCTCAAGTCTGTTTCAAGTTGTAGGTTCTTGTGTGTCATTTTTGTTTGCTTCCTTGCAGTTTGTTATAAATGTATATTATTTGCCTGTTAAATTCCTCTGTAATTTGGATTTTAGTATTGTATTTCTACATTTATGTATGTTTCTCTGCCCATGTGATCCTAAACGTTAAGCATATATGTACAAGACTTACTGGTCATGGGGAGTCCCATGAACAGGTGAGTGTCTGTGTCTGTCTGTCTTTGTAAGTTGTGGTTAGTTACAAAGACATATGAGCTTAATATTTTATTTAGTTTTCAAAACAGTGCAATGTCCTTTACAAAATTTTATCCTCAAATTTTATAACTTATGCACTTTTACTGATGTGATGTTATTATTATGATGGCAAGAATATCACTAAGATTAATGATGCATTATAACTCTTTGACTTGCCATTTAGGTGTTTGTTGAGAGTTCTGAGACTTTGGATTACCAGGTGGCCTTTACAGACTCTCATTTATGGAAACTCCTGGATCGACATGCAAATACAATCAGGTTATTTGTTTTGCTACCGGAACAATCCCCAGGATCATATTCTAAAAAGATGACGTACCAGAAAGCTGGAGGTGATTCTGGTAATGTGGAAGATGACTGTGAAAGAGTCAAGGGACCTGCTGGGAGCCTAAAGTCTGTAGAAGCTATTCTAGAAGAAAGCACTGAGAAACTTAAAAGCTTGTCACTGCAGCAGCAGCACGATGGTGACAATGGGGACAGTAGCAAAAGTACCGAGACAAGTGACTTTGAAAACATTGAGTCGCCTCTCAACGAGAGGGACTCTTCAGCCTCTGTAGATAATAGAGAACTTGAACAGCACATTCAGACTTCTGACCCCGAGAACTTCCAGTCTGAAGAACGCTCAGACTCGGATGTGAACAACGACAGGAGCACGAGCTCTGTGGACAGTGACATTCTCAGCTCCAGCCACAGCAGTGACACCCTGTGCAACGCGGATAGCGCGCACATCCCCCTGGCCAACGGGCTCGACTCCCACAGCATCACAAGTAGCAGAAGAACTAAAGCGAGCGAAGGGAGAAAAGAGACATGGGACACTGCCGAGGAGGACTCGGGGACCGACAGCGAGTACGACGAGAGCGGCAGGAGCCGGGCCGAGATGCAGTACGTGTACTTCAGAGCAGAGCCCTATGCCGCCGCCGAGGGCGCGGGGGAAGGCCACAAATGTATGTACCTCAGGGAGGCTGCTGGACCCGCCCGGCTTGCTTTTCACTGCACTTAGGTGTCTAGTTAGGAATCAGATGCTTCGTTCTAAGATGACCTGTACCTTCCTTGACTATAATATCAGTGCCTTTTCTTTCATGTTTAGTGATATTACAGTGGCAGTATTCCTAGACCATATATATATAGATATATATATATATATGTCATTAATTATGTGAGGATTAGTGATACAAATTTTTTTTAAAAGAAGTATTTAAGATTAGGACAGAATCATTATGAAAGTACTAAGGAAGAGAAGTAAAGTCTAGTTTTAAAAGTAAATAATACACTCCCCTCAAAAACAACAAATGCTTTAGAGAATGTGATACGTGGCGCCCTTCTTGTGCCTTCCTGTCCTTTCTCTCCAGCCCCTAACACAAGCAGAAACTTCATGAGCACTAGAAAGCTCTTAATCAGCTGGGAAAATCAGATTCAGGAAGGGGCTTTTTAGGAAAAGAATTATATTTAAATAATTCCAGGTAAGGTACAAACTAGAAGTTTTTAGTTGCATAAGTCTCAAGAAGATGAAGTGATCTGTTACTCTGGGCATTTGACACAAGCACTAATTTATAATAGCATCCACATTTTAACATTGTGTGAGATCTTTTTTTTTTTTTTTAAAGAATTCCTTATATTTGAACCCATGGGGATCAAATTCAGAGTCTCCTGTACGCTAGTCTAAGTGCTTAACACTTAGCTGCGTGTCTAGCCTATGCATGGGATGTTTTATTAAAAAAGTATTGTGAAGAGAATCTTTACAGAATCTCACATTAAAACTAGCCAAAGAGTTAGGGAGACAACCAGATACTTTAGCAGATACAGAGGGTTTTTTACAAGTGTACAATGGAAATAATTTAAAAATTACATTACTGTTTAGCAAATCCAATGTTAATATTACCTGTTAAATTTTTAATTTCCCAAATATTTATTTGTAATTCCTCACTTAAAATTTCCACAAAAACAATGAGAAAACACTAATATATTCATTTGACAAATAAAAATCCTAAAGTTTTTAGAGGGTAGATAACTTGCCCAAAACTACATATATAGCTAATATACAGTGGGACCACCACTGCACTTTAAGACTTGAGTAGAGTGCACTTGTTCCTTTTACCTTTGGAAGAGAATCCACTCTTCATTCATTCATCCATCTACCCAGTTAATGTTTCCTAAATTTGTGCTAAGCACGGGACCTGTGTTTCATTTACTTACGGTTGTTAGTAGTAGAGATACCTGAGATGGGGCCTTCTGCTTCATATAATGGGGAAGAGGTATATAGCAAAACACTTATTTTTTAAAAGTATAATATAACCTGAGTATATGTTATATGAATATATCAGTGTTTTTCATATTTTCATAGAATTTTTGAGAAATTATAAATATTTTGAAATTTTAAAATATAGCAGGAAATAATATAATGTCAAAATTCTGTCTTTTTTTTTAAAAAGTGGTAATCTAGGCATAGTGAAGGCATACCTGTATGTGTATCGCTGAGGGAGGGTAAGGTAGAAGGGACACGAGTTAGAGTTCCTATGGAAACTTTGTGAGACCTTGTCTCAAAGTTAAAAAATAAAAATAAAAAGGCCTGGGGTGGGAGTAGCTCACAGACAGAGGGCCCTGAGTTTAGTTCCCCATACTGCTAGGGAAAAAAAAAGGCAGAAATAAAATTGTAAGAACAAAAATAGTATATAAATGTGTATTTTAACTGGGTAGGTTGAAATAACACTGGAATTATATGATATCCATATGTGTATATTTGTATATGTGTTCTGCAGAAACACAAGTGTGAAAATGTGGATTGGTGAGCCAAAGTGGAGAGACGGTATTAGATAATGCTTCGAGCTTCTGTGGGACTTGTATTTCATTAGGTTCATTAACTTGAATCATTTCATTCAGCCCTCCTAATAGTTATGTGAAATTGATGGGAGACAGTTTTTACTGATGAAGTAAGTGCTTCCAGCAGGTCAAACAGTTTCTGAGGTCCCACCGCTAAGTTGAGACTCTAGTATTGTCACTGACTTACACCACCCCTCGCTGCTGTCACTTACTTTCCTCACATCTTAGTTAGGGAGAAATAGCCCCTAGCTACTTTTTTTCTTTCTGTAATTAACCCATCAAAGGCATTGGAAGCATTAAAAGTGGCCTAGCTTCAGAAAAGTTTAGAAATTTCCCTAAATAATTCATTTTTTAATTATATGCTAAAGATGTGATAATATTCTTAACGTCTGAAAGAATTCAGTGAGGATATTTAGAATTACAGTTTGAAAAGTCTCAGTTGCATCTTAGAATAATGAACCAACTCTTTAGAAGGGAGCTTACTGGTTATTTTAACTATTTGAGGAGTTCATTCTAGGCTAATTTATTAGTGTACATTTATATTATACAGTTATGGAGAAAATCCATGTGCTACATACAGTTAGTTTAGGGTTTTAGAAGGATTGTTTGAAAAGGAAAACTTTGTTAATGCCTTTTCATGTTTAGAAACTGGCTTGGAGAAAGGGGAGTTGGTGCAGCAGCCAGATCAGTCAGGACTGTGCTAAATAAACTCTTGCAAAAACTGAACATAGTTGTCTCTCCTAGAAAGGCAGTGCCTAATATAACCACTACGATGCCACCTCAGGCCTGTGACATCTCCCCTAAAGCTCCCCTAAAGCTGTTAGGGACTAACAGTTATGACCAGTTTTAGGCCATAGACCCTTGTATGTAAAGAGGAAGGCCCAGGTAGTGATCATAGTGCATTTGCATTGAACTGTGTATGTACAGTTTTGATTATTACATCATTCAAAAAACATGTAAGAAAAAGTAAGGGGAAAGAACCCTAAAGATGTTTAGAGGTTTTATTCTGAATAAACAGTTCTTCGGGCTTTAGAACAGAAATGGAAAATGGTATGATGGTAATCTCTAAAACTCTAGAGTCATTATAGCCAATAAATGAAGCTGGTGTAGTTTTCCAGGGCTTTGCCAAGTATTTTACCTTCATTGACTTAGAAACATATTATGACCTATAGATACAATTGTCTCCATTTTACAGTAAAGGTACTTGGAGTTCAGAGAAGTTAAGTCAGAGTCACAAATCTAATGTATACAAAGGGGAGCCAGGAACTCACCCAGCCCAGACCTTGTCACAGTCTCCATGGTAGACTCTGTGAATAACAACCAACATAATGTCTTCTGTGACACATTCTGCCAAAGATTAGGGGAGAAACCAGGATGGCAGCAATATATTTTAGCAGTGCTGTAGAATTTCCTGTGCTTACCTTAACAGGCTATGGCTAGTGTTATGATCCAATGAGAAAACTGAGGAAATGAGAGATGAAATGCCTGTGTTATGTAGAGCCATGTATAAGTGCCAAAATTAATCCAGCAGTGGGCTTGTGACCTGTAGTCAAATAGTATTTTCCTATTTCCTCAGGAAATGTAATGCCTTGCTGTATTGCAAAGATAAAAGCTTTCACTGGAAACTACATTATTGACATTTAGAAGCATTCCTTAAACCTCAGAATTTGGTGCAAATCAAAATAAATACTGACTCTGACTCAGAGGTATAGAGTAAGCAAAGTTCAACACCCTCTTACGTTTTCTTCTAATATGTACTCATCACATTTTCTGTAATGAAACTGAATTTATATAAGCAAGATATTTTAAATACTTCATAAATATTCACTCATTTGAAAACTCAGAAGAATTCGACAGCCCGAGTTGGGATGACCTGAAGATATAAACCAGAAGTCGTTAGGGTCTCATCATTTACTTTGGAAGTCAGTATGAGAAAAATGAAACCTACCAGAGAGGGAACTTTAGGGGAGATGCCACAGGCCTGAGGCAGCGTGGTAGTGCTTATATTAGGCACTGCCTTTCTAGAAGAAACAACTGTGTTCAGTTTTTGCAAGAGTATGAGAATCTGGTAAGCAAGCATTCCAGAGGTGGCCTTAGTGCGTGACTTACAAAACAGTCATCAGAGACATTCTTGTTACAGTGCCAGAAGATCTTAGGTTGTAAGCCAGGGAAAAGTGGGAATTTTTGATCCATTTATAGGTACAGTCCCTATTAACAGTCTAGCCACATGATAAAATATACATCTTAATATGTGAGTCTTGTATTTTTTTCTAGTAGAAATCCTGGACCTATATATAATATTGCTAACAGCTTTAAAGCACTTGCTGTGTGTCTGGCACAAAGTGTAGTAGACAGACAAGCCCGTTGAATTTACACTACACTACGCAGAGGCAGATACACTATTTTTATCTTTATTTTCATTATGAACAAATAGAGGTCCAGAGGCCAGTAACTTACACCATGTACAATACTGAGTAAGTAAGGAGACCTGTGAGATATGTATTCAGCATCCATGTTTTTGTGTCTTCAGGATAGTAATTAGCTCAGTCAACCAAAAAACGGTACATTTTCCGGCTGAAAGTATAATAAAGAGTGATAGTTTGTTCTGTTTATACTCAAAGGTGTCTTTCACATTTTTGTTCCTGTTCTGTTTTGCTTTTCTGTGCTTAGGGTTGATGGTGCATGTTGATAAAAGAATTACTCTGGCAGCTTTCAAGCAGCACTTAGAACCCTTTGTTGGAGTTCTGTCCTCTCACTTCAAGGTCTTTCGAGTGTATGCCAGCAATCAAGAATTTGAGAGCGTCCGACTAAATGAGACACTTTCATCTTTTTCAGATGACAATAAGGTTGATTAAAATTATCTTTGAATAATTAGTGTTTGCTTTAAATGATAAATTCTGAAAAAAACACCGTGCACTACTTTAATGTGAAGCAGACATTCTATGAGAGTGATTTTGCTTTGATGTCTAGTGGTTATTGGGATATTCAGTTGTTGCTCAACTTCATTTATTTGAGAAATAGTTGTTAAATGTTAAGTGTATGCAGTTTCTGCTTTATTTACTGGGGTTTCACAGGTAAAAGAGACCTATTCTCAAAGAGCCCATCCTTTAGGGAATTTTCAGAAACAAAACTAAACAACAGGGTGTGGATGAGTTATTTTGCTGATGTAGTAAATCTAAAAGAAATGTTTTTAATTTCTAGATTACAATTAGATTGGGAAGAGCACTTAAAAAAGGAGAATACAGAGTTAAAGTGTACCAGCTTTTAGTCAATGAGCAAGAGGTGAGTGAAGCATCTGAGAGGGATGGAAGGTTACTTTTGTGTTTACGAAGACTATAACAATGCACAGATAAACTGGTCTTTCTTTTTATTTATAATTTTAATTCTGCAGTCATATCATCTCTGTTGGAACTATCCATTTGTCATGAAACACAAGAGTAGCCATAGAAAATAGGTACACCAGTGAAAATGGCTGTATCTCCATAAAATTATACTAACAAAAACAACCAGTGAATTTGGCCCTCCGATGTTGTTTGTCCTTCCTCTGCTATAAAGTACCACTCCAGTGATAGAGTGAGGCACAGTTTTCTGTGTTTAAAAGATTTGTTTGTGCTTGCCTTCTGGATGTGGTCATGTAATGCAACAAGTGGTAGCTGTTGACCTGTTGAGTATATAGGTATGTTTTGTACCCAGAGTCATATTTAGCAAGTACCCAGATACCAGTACAGTGCTTACTATGTACCTTTTATGCCTGCAAGGAAGGACTGACTCATTTAAATCTCTCAGTTAGCCCTGCGAAAGATATATTTCCTATTCTGATTTTATGGGTAAACTGACAAAGAGGTGTATCTTGGTCATGGTCACATAAATTGAAAATGATGAACTGAGGCTATCAACCATCTTCCTAATTTTAGGGAGTAATCAATAAAATACTTGACAGGAAAAGTTAATGCTGTGATGTATGAGATTTGTGCTGATACTCAAAAGAATAAGGCAAAGATCCTATTTTTCAGGGTGGTATAATATCTTTTGGAGGATCTAAATAATATAAAAATACCTTTACCCAACAAATATTTTGTCAGTTACCTATAGTATCTCACATTTGTGACCTATTGCAGTCATTCTGACCTGAATGTTACTGGTGAGTTTGAGCTGATGGTTACTGTGTCTCTTTTAACACAACTAAGTAATTTAACTTAATTAGCATTCAGTACTCATTTCTCTCACGTCAGTCCAGAAAAGTGGTTCCTTTTACTTTTGAAATTGTGGCCACTTTATTACAAGAAGATGTATGAATGTAATATCTTAATCTTTACAAAGACTCAGCTAGGAGGATACTGTTCCCAGACTCTAGATAAGAAAACTGAGGCAAAGAAATGTGAAATAACCTTGCCCAGGATAACTAAACTAATAATTAGGGAGCTAAGATTTGACCCTAGAACGATAGACACTTCAGATCAAGCTCTTCATTGTCATAGTATAAAATGCAAATAAAATGTCTTCAGAACCCTTATGTTAATGTGTAATTCAAATTCTAATTTTTTATGTTTATATTCCTAGCCATGCAAGTTTCTGATAGATGCTGTATTTGCAAAAGGAATGACTGTGCGGCAATCAAAAGAAGAACTAATTCCTCAACTCAGGGAGCAGTGTGGCCTAGAGCTCAGTATTGACAGGTAAAGTGAGTGCCAGGCATTTGGTAAAGGAGTATGTGTCAACTGATACAGACTGTTATAATCTTCCTAGAATTAAAGATTTCTATACTATTCAGAATTTTAGTACTGCAGTAGAATTTAATAACAATTTTGGAATTTTGTTTGAATTTTCTGTGGAAAATAACGAAATTTGAAGTATTGAAGCATTTCTTTACATTTTCTCCAATTTTGATGAATAACCATTTGGTTTCTTTATTTGAACATTATTTTTCCTTAGTGTCATGTCAGTATCATTTTTTAAGCATTTCAAATTATAATTTTAATTTGTTATTACATTTTGCAGGTTTCGTCTAAGAAAAAAAACATGGAAGAATCCTGGTACTGTCTTTTTAGATTATCATACTTATGAAGAAGATATTAATATTTCCAGCAACTGGGAAGTTTTCCTTGAAATTCTTGATGGTATTGTCAATATTTTTGTGGAGAAATATCAATTAGAAATACTTAACCTAAAAAAGCCTATTTTTTTTAGTCAAAAAATGAGTTACCAGGAATCTGGTATACAGTATTATTCTTTTGTATTATTAAGCATAAGGATATCATTATTGAGGTTTAGTAAAATTCATACCCGTGCCCTGTGCCTAAGAGGTTTATTTTTTCGCATTCCTAAATTATTTTTAGAAAACAAACAGTGCCTTTTACTGTTTCCTTCCTCTGAGTTCGTTTGCATTTTAAATACTCTTAATTTTGAGAATATTAATTTTCTTTTACATGGAAATTGTTATTTTGAAAGTTGTGGGGCTGGAGGAATGGCTCAGCGGTTAAAGTGCTTGAGCAGGCGCTAAGCCAAGAGCTAAGTACCCGAGTTCGATTCCCCAGCACCACATAAGCTGGGCGTGGTGGCGCATGCCTGTAATCCCAGCACTCGGGAGGCTGAGACGGGAGGATAGCCATGAGTCCAAGGCCAGCCTGGGCTCTGAAGTGAGTTCAGGACCAGCCTGGACCACAGAGCGAGACCCTGTCTCCAAAAAAAAAAAAAAAGAAAGAAAGAAAGAAAAAGAAAGTTGTATTTTTAGTACCTTGTTCAGAAAATTAGGCCACTATTTTCTTAACCATTTTTGTTTTTTTGTCATGATTTATCTTGTATTGAGACTGTGTACTAATAATTTATCTGAGATTTTGAGAATGATGGTGTTATTAGTTACCCATGCTGCCATTATGAAGCACCACAGAACCACTTCATGTCCCAGTCCTACAGCCTGCACTGTAGGCGTCGGCATGTAGGCTTACAAGGGAGGTCTCTTGCAGTGCCTTTTCTCTAGCTTCTGCAGGCTTAGTGGCCACCTGTGGCCCTCCATGGCATTCTTCACCTGTGGGCTTCTCTATACCGAGGTTTCCCTTCTTCAGAAAACATTGGTCATTGGGATGAGAGTCCACTTGAATGGCCTCATTTTTAATTTGATTACTGTGAGAAAAACCCTATTCCCAAAGAAGGTCGCAGCCTGACTTACATAGGGGTTTGGAATTCATGTCTTTTGGGGGAGGAAAACAGTTCAATTCATAGCGATGATTTAGAAGAACATTTGTATGTATTGTACTTCCTGGTTTTACTTTCAACTTTGGAACATTTACGTATTATCTTTTTGGATGAGGTAATGGGAAGAAAGTTGGCTTTTGGGGAATCACATCAAGGTAGAGTTAATTCTATACTTTTATGTTTATGTGACTTTTATGTGACTACAGTTGTTCATGAAGATTTGAATTTTCTTTTTTACAAAAATTAAAACACTAATTTGAGTGTTTTAAGGTTATGATAGTTTCTGGAGAGTTCAAAAATATTAATACCTCACCTCTTACAAGTTGCTTTCAGTCTGATTTGGTTTAAATTTAACTAGCTAAAATTATGATTAGTTGACATGTTAACCAAACAGGCAGAGAACCGCTGGGGCACAGTATGCCATGGTCCATAAGCCTGTGTTCCGGGTTGTGATTTCCTTCTCTTTAGTGCCTGGGGGCATAAACAGTAACCACTGTGTCTGGGTAGACTAAGGGATCAGGAATGACAAAGATCACCCTAAGAGGGATGAATCCAGAATAATGTCTTAGCAGAGATGATTAGCCAGAAAATGGTACTGGTAGATAGTGGTTATCTCCCATCAGCATCATTTCATTATACTTTTTGGCATCAAGAGAGTTAACAAATCCAAGAAACATTTACTCAGCTGTGTGACAGGCACTGCAATCCTTGGTGTTGCACAGCTGAGTACGTGGTAGAGATTACCTGCTACCTGCACATATCTTCAGGAGAGACAGAACTGCAGACTTGTCATTCTAAGATTATACAACTGGGGCTGGACAAATAGCTCAGCAGTAGGGAAGCACTAAGTTCCTGAGTTCAGTCTCCCAGCACCACGTAAGCTAGGCATAGTGGCATACTCTTACAGTCCTGGCACCGGGGAGGCTGAGGCAGGAAGATTGCTTCAATTTTGAGACCAGTCTGGGCAACATAGTGAGTCAAACCGGCCTAGACTACTGAGTGAGACCCTGCCTCAAAAAAAAAAAAAAGATAGTACTGAGGGACCAAATCAATAAAAGTTGATCAGAGAAGATAAACCTAGCTGAATTTTGAGGAATCATTAAATTTGGGAATAAATGAAAAAAGGAGGATTAATGATAGTTTGAGTAAAAATAGATAAAGTGAAGATGACTTATTATTTAGATTTTGATAGTAACCACGAGAGAAGCAGAGGCTGAGATGCAAGGAACTGGTAAAGCAGCATTTGACAAGGGTGAGGAGGGAGTGGAATTAGGAGTCCTGGCAGAAGGACAGCTTGCAAAAGAGCAGTTGTCTTCTGAGACTGGCGCAAAGAGAGTATATACATATTATTCTTGAAACTCCTGGGTTAGAATTGGTTTCTTCTTTGCCCAGTTTTAAAGACCCATCTTTCTGTTTGGTCAGGAACTACAGGAAAAGTCAGATCAGGAGTATAAGAGAACGCTGGCCTAACACCCAGCATTGTCTTGCGTATTTTTAGGGGCAGAAAAGATGAAGTCCATGTCGCAGCTTGCTGTGTTATCTAGACGATGGAGGCCTTCAGAAATGAAGTTGGATCCCTTCCATGAGGTGGTGCTGGAGAGCAGTAGTGTGGATGAATTGCGAGAAAAGGTAAGTTCATTTTAAAATGAGAGCCTGCCCATCTCTCTCTTGTGTAAGAGAGTCTAAGAAGTGAGTACCAAATGCTCTTCCCTGCAGCCTTTCTTAGTCTTGACACACCTTCCACCCTTCTCTGCTTGTTCTTTGGGACTCCTGACACGTTAAAATTATTTTGGCTCCTAGTTATCCAGAAGTGGCCCCTCACTTTATGTTACTTAGATCAACATTGTCCTAAAAAATTAGGATTAGCTAGTAGTACATTGCTGTATATCTTTTTTTAAAAGAATCAAGTGAAGTAGAACTGAGTAGTGAATCCAGGGGAAGTTCTGCTTTAGATTTCAGGTGGGACGTCTAAGGGTCTCTGCAGATGAATTGTTTTCCTCAGAGGCATTTTGAGATTTATTCCCATGCATTACTTTGGCTGTAATGAGATTCTGAGCATATCAAATTCACATGATGAAAGTATAATAATAAAAGTACTAAACGAAAACATTAAAAATATTAAATACTAAAAGTATGTTTGTAGTCTTGGAGAAACATAAGTGTAATACTAGAATTCTACAAATCAGACCTATCCTACATAAAAACTTAAGTCATCTATACAGCCAAAAAAAGGTATTTAAAAAAACAACCTATAGATAAAGCTAATGCAGAAGAAGTGGAGAAAATTAAATTATGTGAAAAAATATGAAACTTGATGTCTATAATTTACCAGGAGTTACTTTATGACAGAAAGGCGAGCTTCCTGACTTTTAAAAAGTAAAGAATATGAATGTGTCTTAGTTACTTTTTCCTCCCTGGGACTCGACACCCAACACCTCAAATCTGGGGAGGAAATGTTTTAGTTCATAGTTTCAGAAGCTCACAGACATCCATGGATGGCCGGCAGCAGTAGAAGCACATGGCAGAGGCCGAGGTGGAAGCTACTCTTCACAGCATTGCAAACAGGAAGCCAAGTCCCATCCCGGGAAGCAGTATCTGTCCTTCCGGATCCTCTCCCAGTGGCCCACCCCTCCTGGGTCTGGCCTTGATGTTCCGCCCTGTCCAGGCTGAGGTCCGCACCACATGCCTGTAGTCCAGTGCACACACCTGTGATCCAGTCCACCCCTCCAGACCAGGCCCCGTTCTCCCAACAGCACTTGGTTCCATAGACAACCCGTAATGTGCAAATACATGAGACTTTTGGGGGACACTGTAGATCCAAACCACCATAGAGTAGATGAATAGCCAGTTCATAGAATAAGTAAAAATTAAAAGAATAACATTCTTCTTTTACCTCCTCTTGATGAAGGTTTACAAAACCAGAAAATACTAGCTGTTGCCAAGGTTTGGGCAACAGTGAATAATTGTTTAAATTGATGACATTTTCAGGGTTCAGTGACACTGTCATTTCACATGTGCAGTTCCACATTGAGGAATTTGATCTGTGAAGTTACTGTGCATGGCATTTTTCTGTACAGGCTATACGTATTTGGTATATAGAGATACAAATGCAATTTTATATATTTTAGAAAATATCAGTGTGTTTGAATATGTATATGAAAAGGTCTGAAAGGAATGTATTAACTTGGTATGTCAGGGGTTTCGTATTTGCATGATGACCAGAGGAGAAAAGGCTACTTACTGCTTTTTCTTGTCAGTTTTATCAAACATTTGCAATTTTTTTTAAAAGTCAAACTATTTCTGTGTTTAGAAAAAAGAAAATATTTTTAAGCAAATTGACTTTGTATTGCTTTTTAATTTATGTAAGACCTTCTCTTTCATAGCTTAGTGAAATCAGTGGAATTCCTTTGGAAGACATTGAATTTGCCAAGGTAAAGCCCTGAGAACGTTTGTGTTTATGTATTCCTAAACCATAAATCTAGCCAATGGCATGACTTACTCATTCGTTCATTTTCTTCTTAGGGTAGAGGAACTTTTCCCTGTGATATTTCTGTACTTGATATTCATCAGGACTTGGACTGGAATCCCAAAGTTTCTACCCTGAATGTCTGGCCTCTTTATATCTGTGATGATGGTGCAGTCATATTTTATAGGTAATGTTTCAGTGTTTTTGTTTCTAGGAATTTTGGCATATTTTGGTAGTCTTGCAGAAATGTCTTTTTTCCCATCATTACTTTTACTATTCATTTTGCTGTAGAGCAGCAGCACTAAACAATAAGGAGAGCTACATGTTAATGAGATTTTCATTAAAAATTTTACATTAAATTTTACATTAAAAATAATAAACGGTAAGATTAATTTTAATATACTTTTAACATAGCCAAAAATAGTGTCATTATAACACATTATCAGTACTAAATATGCATATATTTAATGTATATTAAATATAATTTAAATATATATTAAATATGTAATAAATACATATTTGAGGAACAGATTATATTATTTTTCTTGTACTGAGCCTTAGAAACACCGTGTGTTATACTTCTAGCACATCTCATTGTGAACCAGGCATATTCATTTGCTCAGTAGCCACTTGTGGGCAACACAAATAAAAAGGGAAGATAATGGGCTTTGAAGCCAGGCACTGGGGGCTCAAAGCTGGCTTTGTTACAGTATTGACATAGTTCTTCATCTGTTAAAAACAGTGACAGTGGTATCTTCCATGCAGAATGTTATGAGATTGAGAGCTCTTGAAGATTGCCCATTGTAAACGGCCATTAATGACAGCTACTAAGTAACATATTATTCTTTGCCACTTTAAGAAGTGAGCATTGTGGGGCGGGAGGAATGGCATAGTGGTTAAAGCACTTGCCTAGAATATGCAAGACCCTAAGTTCATTTCCCCAGTACCACATAAAGCTGGGCATAGTGGCACATGCCTGTAATCTCAGCACTCAGGAGGCTGAGGCAGGAGGGTTGCAGTGAGTCTAAGGATAGCCCGTTCTACAAAGTAAGTTCAGGACCAGCCTGAGCAACAGAGTGAGACCATGTTCTGTCTGCTTCCCCACCCCCAAAAAAGAAGCAGCAGCAAGCATTGTACTAATATGATAAACACATTAGAGATCTAGGGTGTCCTAGGCTATTAGATTATATATAACTTCTCCAGTCAAATCAGATTTCATTATTTTACTACGAGGCATCATAGTATTCAAGTATAAATTAGTAACAATAGTTGGGTCTAATGTGTAATTCATATTTTAAATAAAGGGATAAAACAGAAGAAGTAATGGAATTGACAGATGAGCAAAGAAATGAACTGATGAAAAAAGAAAGCAGTAGACTGCAGAAGACCGGACATCGTGTCACATACTCACCTCGTAAAGAGAAAGCACTAAAAATATACCTGGATGGCGCGCCAAATAAAGATCTGACTCAAGACTGACTCTGCTTGCGTAGCATTTCCCAGGGGGAGTTTTGGTTTTAATTAGGTGGCTCACTACTACTGTGTGGTGCCATCATGGTCGGACATGGTTGGGGTAACCCAGTGACACCAGCACTGATTGGACTGCCCTTCACCAATCAGCAGCTCAGTGCCCAATGGGCCACTGTTTCGACTTGGAATCATGTTGTGCACTATAGTCAAACGTACTGTAAGTGAAAAAGGGATGTGCAAAAAATAAATAAAAATAAAAAACAAAAAAAGCAAAACCTGCTACTAGAAAAGGGGGAAGGGGAATGAGTACGCTTCCTTTATTGCGGACAAATGTGCACATAGCTGCTAGTAAAACTAGCCTCCAACAGGATGCTCATAGCTTAATAATAAAAGCTGTGCAAAGGCCATGAATGAATGAACTTTCTGTTTATTTCACTGATACACACATTACCTCATTGACACTTCAGAAGTATATACAGCATATATTGACTCTTGGAAGGCAGCAAAAATAGCTGAAGAAAGAAATTTTTAGAACTAGCTGTAATCCAGAAAAGAATTGTGAAGTTGTGTTTTTATTTTGTTTGATGTTTTTTGCAAAGTATTAACATTATCCTGACATATCAGAACAGTTCCCTTAAATCACTCCCAGCAGGTGGCAGCTCAGGTTGCTGCAGTTCTGTAATTATAACTCGATCATACGTAAGTTATGGATGTAGAGAATGTGTTTCACTCGCTCGTGCAGCATGTAAATAAAATCATCCTGTTTAGTTATCATAGTTGCAGTTCAGCGATGTCCCATGGTTGTTCTTCGCTCATACCGTTATGTACATTTGAGTGCATTGAGAAGTGCAGTCACCTGTGTAAATGTATTCGCAGTGAGCTTCCATTTGCCCTTGTTAATGAGGTTTTCTGTTCAGTGGCTTTATTTTTTTTTTCCTCTCTGTACATTTATTTTTGAAGATTTACTTCAAGTTGGAATCTTACAGAATGCTTGGAATTCCACTTTTAATTTTAGAGTCAGTTTGTAGTTACATGTAGTTTAACTTTGGGAAATGTCTTAACATCATTGAGTAAATTTGTTGGTGAGGTCACGTCATGGTACAGACTGATGCAGATGACATGATTTCATGGCGAAGTCTGTCAGGGTCAGCAAGTTTTTGCTAAATTATATAATGAACACAATTCTACACAATTTTGAAATATCATCTAATTTATAAAAATAAAAGGTTTTGGTAAAACTTTTTCATGCCAGATGCTGTTTACAACAATGAACATGCCAATAAAACATTTGTTCATTCTGTTGTGTTTAGTGATTAAACTTTTGTGAATGAAGAATCTGAGTTAACAGATTTGTCATCTTTATAACACTTTGTAACATGGAATCAAACCGTTATTTCTTTGATAAGGTATATTTATAGAAAAGTTCTCTTAAGAGTCATGAAAGATAGTATTTAACTTTGGGGATCCTGCCAGTATTTCAAAATCGTGTTTTTTCCTTTTATGAAAAGTATAATTAGAAAAGAGTAAACTTTGGCTCTACAATTTGAATATAATCATTGAGAATCCCGTATGTTTTAAAGTCTTTGATCAACAAGGGATAAAAATCTTTTCTAAGGTATTTTTCTGGCTAATTTTTATTCCTTGTAAATGTATAGCATTCAGCTAAATGTGAAGTAATTTTCTGAGTTTGCTTTGGGGTTGGGATGTTCTCCGATGAAATTTTAAAGTGTTTGTAATGAAGTATCTTTAGACTCACTTGGGTTTTCTGATGTAAGAAGACTGATTCTGATATAGGCCTGCATATTTGGAGAAGTAAGTAGGGTTTCTGCTTTCAAGCACTGACTTCTGACAAGCAGGGCGGTAGACTTGGAAGCACAGTGGCATTGGTTTGGTTTTAGCTTGGTGTTCCTCTAAGAGTCAGTGGTGAAGTTGTTCTCCTCCGTCTGTGCCTTCTGCTATGAGTTATGTTTGGTTTTGTTTGTAACTGCTGTTTCTAAATTGCAGGCATATTGCAAATCAGGAGTAAAGAAAATATATTCCATTGTGTAAGTGAAAAATTAAGAGCATTCTTTTCAGTGCCTGATAAAATAAGTAAAAAATACAAAATATTGCACTTTAATACTTTCAGTAAAGGAGATGGTGAACTTTTCAAACTGAATTGTGGAGCTGGCAGGAGTAACAGCCCTGAGCTTACCGGCGTCAGCCTCCCTGGGCTTCAGAGTATTAAGGAAGCATCTGTTTGTAACCCAAGTGGCTCAAGCCCAGTGGTGATGGAGCCCAGTGGTGGGTCACTCAGCTCAGGCAGGCCACAAGCAGTGTTTTGACCCTACTCCCCACAGGCCATGCAGAGGCTTTAAAGAGCTTTTCTGTGGGGGGCAGATGGTTTTGGGTCAGCCATATGTACCCTGTGAGAACCAAGACCCTGCATTTCTCAGAAAGGTGCTGTGGAGGGAGTTGCACTCTGGCCAAAAAAAAAAAGAAAAGAAAAGAAATGCCGTGGTTTCAAGACCACCGCGTGTTTAGCTGGCCTGTACAAAAAACTGCTAGTTGAAAACCATTTTTCAAACCAAGAAATTGTGTGTAAGGAACATTAATCATGATACATAAAAATATTGTGCGAAGATGCCATAATTGGAGTATTTGTTGAACTCTTAATGAAGATTATAATTTTGAGAAAATGGAGCGAACCTTTGCCTTAGTAGTACTGCGGTTCACCATTGGCCATGAGCGGGAGAGGGCTGTAGCCTCACACTGTGGTGGAAGCTTCACACATTTCAAGTGTTTTCTACTAAATCTGGAAGTGACCTGTGAATGTATGGAATACAATAAAATCTTTTGTTCTGGTTCATCTGCTAGTATTTCCTTTCCAACTGGATGTCACACTTCTTCCTCTGGATTGTCCCTTGGTTGGAGCATCCCAGCTCCGAACCAGTCTTGACATTGTGACTCACAGATTGCAGTGTAGAGTTCAGTGTGTGGAATAGGAAATACTTGGAAGTAGCTAAATGAAACTGTTCCATCCGAACAATTCTGTGTAATCCTTGAGAAACAGTCAAAAGAAGGCTGTGAATTCTGAAAAGAAGTGCAAAATGGTATGATTTTTCTAAGAGGGATAGTAGACTGTTTTTAGCAGATAGTTTTTAGCCCAAAGGAAGCTGACAGCCATGAAAGGTTAGTGTGCATGGTATCAGAAGATGCTTTTAGTATAGTGTATAAAGGGAAGAGGGAGGCTATGATAATTGATTGGATTCAGTGTTAATTTTCACAATTTGATTGTCCAGAAATGAGACTGGACAACCAGAAATGTGCCCTGAAGCTACGTGTGATCCCTTAGAACAGCAGGCATCGATCAGAGAGGCCAAGCAGAAAGCAGAGTGCACCGGGAGGAACGCTCTGCCTCTTCCCACGCCTCACTGGGAATCTGCACAGGGACAGTTCATCCCGATTGGTTTCTGCATCCAGAAATGCACCGGGCGCAGGTTATCAGAGGTCCCTGCAGCTCAGCCTTAAATGTGGAAACCAAGCAGCACCTTCCTTCGGTGCTCACGACGTCCTGCTCCCCCACTCCCCACGCGGCATTCTACGGAGCGCCTGTGGAATGCCTAAGTCACATGTCTGTGGAGATGCAAACAAGCAGTGATTGTTTTTTCAGTACCTGGGCCAGCTGTTCCGTCAAATGCAGATGCCACTGAGAACCGGGCTCTCATCCAGCCCTGGGTGCAGTCCTCTAACGTGTGTGTCACTCCATTATTGAGACAGTCTGGAGTTGAGCCGTTTGGTTCAGAGCTCCCGGTAGCCCACGCTGCCACCAGCTGTGCCACACCCTGCCGGGAGTGGGAAGGCAGGCATACGCCGGCCTCGCCCTCTCCTGCCCACTCTTGCTGGGCCACTGTCCTGAGGATGAACAAGGTAAGGATGAGGCAGAAGCGACGTCTGCTGCCACGAGCAGCCCCCTGGCGGCAGTGTGGAGTCTCCCTTCTCCCCTTGTGACTTAACGGGACGAGGTGCGGCTCGATCAGCAAGCGCTCCCAACAGCACCGGCGGCCCGAGGAAGCGTGCCCCTGGCCACGGGCCGTCCTGTCACGCGGGTGTGCTACCTACCGCCTGCGCTGCTCAGCCCTGATCTCATCTTCCGTCGTGTCCCGAGGGTGTGGGTGCTGGCGGCGTCCTACGTCCTCCTCCTGTCTGGCTGCCGCTGTGACGTCAATGCTCTGCCCCTCCCGTGGTAGACCAGGACGTGTCCACACGGACTCGTGACTTACCCTCTTAGCCGCCGGTAGCGCTCCTGCAGACTTCCCCTTACCGCTCCGCTCCTGGATTCAGCTGAGCAGTAAGGCTAACGCCTCCTCGGGAAGTCTGGGAGGGAGCCGGTCTGTTTCTTAAACACTGCACCTTACAGATAGTTCATCTGCCTCTGCAGGCTTAAGGAGGCCGCTGTGAGCCTGCCGACCCCGGCCCCGCTGAGGGGCCTCGCTCCCGAGGTCCTGTCCCTCTGGGTACAGAAGCAGCCCAGCCAACTAATCGAAAAGGAACCTCAAAATCAGCTGTCCTTGACGCTATGGGGAGGCGGTATGGGTCACAGCAGCACCTGCCCCTTCCTCCACAGAGTACCCGGCCCTCGTGCCGCACCACTTCTCCCCGGCTGAGTGGAAAGGTGAGGCGCCAGCCTTTTTCCTGCCTCGTTGTGCCTCTTGCTGTGCCTCCTGCAGCTAACTACTGTGTCAGGGACGCCTTGGGCTTCAGCTATGGGGATGGCTTACTTCAAAAACGTGTCCTGAGAGGGTGAAATCGAGACTGCTTTCCTACTCAACTTCACAAACTCAAGACTGCCTTCTTCAGTAGCCATCTCAGATGCCCACATCCTACACTCTGGGTCCTATGAATACTTACCTTACCTGTCAAAAGAGGGTACAGGTGTAACTAAGGTTAAGGGTCATGGGTGGAAGATTATCATGCATTATCAACACAGGCCAAGCCTTGTCGTGAGTCCTGACGAGTGGAGAGCCTTTCACTGTGGAGAAGCAGAGCATCGGCACTAGAGAAGCACGGGGTATATTACTGATGGCTTTGAGGAAGGGGCCGAGCCACAGTGACAAGCAAGCAGGTTCCTCACGGGCGCCTCCAGATCCCCCCAGGCCCCCCCCCCCCCCCCCCCCCCCCCCCCCCCCCCCCCCCCCCCCCCCCGATGGCGACACCTGCACTCCGAAGCAGGAAACAAGGGAAGGAGCTGGAGGACAGAAAGGGCTTTCTTCTCATTTGACACTTTCCTTTGTCTACCAGAGAGGAAAATCCCTCTAGGTCTTTGCCAATTTTGCTCTTACGTTTCTTCTTTCTCATTATACACTAGTCTAAAACACACACACACACACACACACACACACACACACACACACACACACACACAAATAAACCTTTAAGCTCAATCTGGAAACAGTCTGTCCCATCTATGCTTCATGTGGGCTTCAGCTAAGTACTTTGCAAAGCTTCTTGCTCTTACGTTTCAGTGGCTATGACAATGATGTGGGGCAGGTGACTGCCAGGGCAGCAGCTCCCGGAGCCAGGGACCTACTTTCATCTCACCACATCTCTGGTACCTAGTATAAGGTGTGACTTACATGCTAGTTGCATGAGGTGCTCAGTACACCTTCTGTCGGATGAAATTAATGGCTGACCCCTTCTCCAAACCCTTCAAGTTTACCTTACCTTCCAGCCACGACAATGATTTCCCTGACACGGCTTCCCTCCCTCGCCTTCTTCTCTTGGCCTATGGCCCAGAATGCCCTTCCTCTTCCTTTCTGATATTCTGATAAGCGGCTACCATCTTCAAGAGCCACTTACCCTGCCAGCTGTCCAAGCGATGTGCTTCACCAAGGCTTCTGCAACACTGATACTGGTTTGGCTCTGTTGTGTTGTTGCTGGATTTCTCTGTAGCTCCCTCCTAAGACTATGATGCCTTCAGGGTAGGGACTCCATTCAGGCCACCTGGCACCCCAGCACACATCGTAGCACTTGCTTCTGAGCAAGCTCTTGGTATACACTTGCTGAGTAATGCTTAAGGCTTCTGGAAAGTGGTTCCAATAATTTCTGACACCAAATAGAGAATACCTCTATATTTGATCTTAAAATAATCAAAATATTCTGGGCACAGAGTGCTAGATGTTGTCTTGGTCAGAATTCTGGCTCTATCATTTCATTTTTTATATCCATTTCTTCATCTGTTAAATAAAAATATATCTGAATTTACTGAAGATGAAATAATATACTGTGTTATTGGAAAAGTCATGATGCATTTTTGCAACAGATGGCACTTGTTCATTTTTGGAATTACTAGTCATATTTAAATTATTGCCGTATCATTTGACATCTCACATTTGTTCTAGATTCATTCTAAAAAGAATTGAGCAATTTCGTTGAGTTTTGAAAAGTTTACAAGTTGAAGATGGAAGACCAAGCTCTGAATTTTTTCCAAATTTTACTGTTTTACTTCCATACAGGGACACACACACATCAAGCTTGTGAAAAATTGCATACAGTTTGCAGTAACAATGGTCTAAAAAAATGTCCATGCCAGCAATGGTTCATGAAATTCCATGTTGGTCATTTTGCTATCAATGACACTTCTTGATCAGGGAGGCCCACCTCAGTTGTCAACAACAAATTAAAGGTAATTATCAAGCCAAACTCACTACAAGATGCAAGACATTGCAGAAATGTTGAACACCCACCACTAAAACATTCATGACCCCCTGAAGAAGCTGGGATATGAAGCAAGCTTAATATCTGGGTTCCTCATGAACTCAAGTTTATTTGATGGCATGTATAAACACCTGCAATCTTCTCATTAAACATGAGAGTCCTTTTCTGAAGAAACTGGTAACTGAGGCTGAGGAGTGGTTTGTTTAAACAGTGTGATGCATTAACTGTCTTGGTCCCAATGTGATGACTTACATCAAACATCATCTAAACCTGTCAATCTTGAAGGTTATTCTGTCAGCGTGGTGGGATTTTATGTGTGCTTAGAGCTTCTATCAAGGAATCAATTCAAATTTGTTTTTGTCGGCAGGTGGACAGCTTGCTTTAATCCATCATCCAGAAACATCCAGAGCTTATGAACTGTCAAGGGATTGTGTTCCATCAAGACAACACAAGATCATACCCACCACTGATCAAAAATTGTTGGCGCTTGGATGGGATATGAGGCCACACCCCCCACACTCGCCTGGCCTTGTGATGTCAGACTTCCACTTGCCTCGCTCTCGTCAAAACTCCTTGTGTGGTCTAATGTTCCATTCAGATGAGGCTATAGATCAGCACCTTATTTAGTTTTTCACTGATAAAGGCAGGCCCATCTTTGGACAAGGAATTATGAAGCTCACTGAAAGATGGCAAAAGGTTATGGAACAAAATGGGCAATATATCATTGGTTGACCTTTGTTCTTTATATAAACAACCTTTGAAAAACAGGCAAAATATATCATGACTTTTCTGACAAGCCAACAGGTACGTGGACTGCCCAACCTGGTGCCTGCCACCTGCCCACTTAAACTCACAGTAGCTTCGTTCTTATAATCCTTGCAGATCTTATTACATTAGTCTGTGCTATGGATGTCCCCCAAGAGCACATGTGCTAAAACACGTGGTCAATCGGATGGCCTTATTGGGAAGTGGTGGAACCTCTGGCTTTTCCCCTCATTTTATGAATATGTATATATGCGATACATAATGTTTACACTGAACTTGAGTATTTCGTGCACATATATATTTCATCAAAATTACAAACCCTTCCCCTCTTTTTTTGACTCACAACCTCTCCCTCCCCACTAACTCCCATGATCTCCCCATTTAGTTTATGAAGTAACTGTATCCTGGGTTTCTCATATTACAGAAACCATGTGAATAGATCCCTGGGGTGGAGGATAATAGCCACAGTGGATGGCAGAGGCCTCCCAGAGAAGGGCTCAGACCTGGCCTCTGCATCTGACTCCTTTCACTGGGCATGATGGTCTCAGATTGCATCCACTGCCCTACAACCTTTGGCTTTAAGATTCCAGTGGGAGAAGCCTAGGTCATGGTGTGGGGCATGCCCTTAAAGGGGGCTAGGTAACACAAGTCTCAGTCTCTCCCTCTGTCTCTTCTTCCCTCTCTCTACTTCTCCCTCTCTCCCTCCCTCATCCTCCCCTTCCCCTTCCCAGTAATGAGGTGGGCAGTTTGGCTTCTCTACATTCCACCACGATGTTCTGCCTTACGGACTCAATGCACCAGGATCATGGAATGAAACTTGGGAAAATATGAGCCAAAATAAACTGTTTACCTTTGCAAGTTAATTTTTCAAATATTTTATAATGATGGGAAGCTGATTAACATAGGTTCAAAAATGCAAGTGACTATAGAAAGCTTCCAAGAAGAGACTCACATACATTCTACTTACTGTCTCAGGGGACAATAAAGTATTCACACTCTTAAAGAGACTAATTCCCATGCAAAAATGGTTAAGATTTCTAAAATATTTTGCTGCTAAAATGGTATACTTCAGATGTCTGGAAAATGTGTTTCCATGGAAGAAGAAATCTTTTTTTTATATATATAGTACGGGTCATTTCTGTTTTATTTTTTCTGGCTGAAGGAGTTTCATATTTTTCCAAGTCAGAAGGAAAAAGGAGGTGTGAGAACTCCAGGCCAGTAGCTGAAGCGATCGATGCTCCATTTTAAATGCAACGTACATGTTTATGCATAATTTAAAAATCACGGCATGCTTTTTACAATCATCTGCAACTTTGAGGTTTAGTAACTCTGGACGAACACATGATGGAAACAGTCTCCAGTGTCTGGAAACACCATTTTGGAATGACATCCAGTTCATTGTTCTCAGCTTAGGTATTACAACCATATTTCATACAGCCTGGCTTACTTTGATTTTCTCCATGTGGTTGATGATGATAAGTGAGGTGTTCTTTACTTGCTGCTAAGTGATTTTGCAAATTTCATTACTAATCAATCCTGGCCCTATTATCTAAGCGTATTTTCTGCAAATTAACTCTTAGGCTCTAGAGCTGTAATCATGAGCATCCCAATGCAAATGCCAAGGGGGGCCACCTCCCTGCATCACTGATCCCCTCTAGAGCGAAGGCAGCCCCACACTGTTACATCTGAGAGCTGTGGGAACTGGTGTGGCCTTATTTTCAGGCATGCCTCAAAAGAAAAAGATTTCAGTCTTCCTCCTATTGGGGATACCATTGGTGGCACTGAGACTGGTGCAGAGTCATCAGAACTCAGGACTCAGAGTCACACCGGGTGAATGAAACTCACTCTGGTCTTCACTAGCTGTGCGACTTGGGCAACAGGCTTGTGGTCTGTGAGCCTCCGAGATCCTGGAGAGTCAGAGAGTCACACCGCCACCCACTTCCCAGGCTGTAGTGAGAGAAAACCGATCCTGGATATGCAAGCGCTGCCGTAACACCAAGATAGGAGCTGAAAACAGCTGGGCAGGTGAATGCAAGGAAAGCCGGGTGGAGTGAGCAGAGAATCTCATCTGCGTCAACTGCCGGGGCCCAGGGGAGCAACCGCATGAAGAAATCACTTGCCACATGTTTGCCAGGGCGGTGTTTGCAAAGCAGGGCGCCTTCTCCACACCTCCCTAAAACTCAGTCTTCACCTCATTTTTCATCCCTTCTTTTTAAACAATTCTCACATTGATGCAGAACAGAACAAAAATCGCCAAGCCTAGAGGCGAGGGGCCAATGGCTCCAGGCAGCTGGGTTCTGCCCTTATCCGCCACTCCCACCTTCCGCACAGTAGCGACCTATGGACTGCAGTCAGGGCAGCTGGACAGACACGGGGCACCTCATCTGGTCAACTCAGAGGGAAAGCCTAGTGGGAAGGGAACAGGAGAGAGCCTGGCCAGCCCACACCTGGGGGACACACCTGGGGAAATAAATTAGCTATTTCTACTGCACACTTCCCACGGCACAGGTCTGGATCTAAATCTCTTCTCCGCCCAGCAACCTGGTGGCAGGGGGCTTCCCAAGCACCATCTCCTGGGTCAGCCTCTGCTCCAGACCCTCCAGCTCCTGGCGCACCTCCTCCATGAGGCCGCCATCGTCGTACTCATCAAGGGCTTCCCTGGGCAGCAGGCTCTCGTCGTGTGCGTCGCGGCTGCCAGCGAAGGCTGGCTTGCACACGTACACCAGGCTGTGGCTGTGGAAAGACAGAGCATGGCTTGGCCAAGGTTCTCCTCATGGCAACAAGCTGGGTGGCCAGTGTGCAGCCAGCCTGTGCGGCCCTAGGCTACTCCTCTGGTCTCACCTACACACTGCCCCTCTTCCATCTCCTATCAGCATCTGACCGAGATACTGACAAGATGGCTACAGGAGGGTCAACTGAGAGACTGTCCTTAAGCTGTGCCCACTTTCCTGGATGGATTCATAGCAGCCGTCCAGGGCAGGACCCAAAGACTTTGGTTTGGGAGTTCATGGCCAAAGGCACTCTGATCCTGCTCACGAGGGCTTCTGTCCAGCTGGCAGGGACACACAGTCCAACCACCGTAAGTGCTACCCATGTGAGTCGCTCAGGGCTCTATGGAGGAGGGAGGGGAGTCTTATCTGTCTGCCCAGGTCCCCTGGAGAGAAGGGTGGGTAGAGGCTGTGATGCTCTCCTGGGACAAGAAGGTGTATGGAGATGCTGGCCAGGTCTGAGCCCTTCTCTGGGAGGCCTCTGCCATCCACTGTGGCTATTATCCTCCACCCCAGGGATCTATTCCCCATCGCATTCCTGCCTCCCTGCCAGGGCTTTTCCTGCACTCACCCATGGTGATGGGCCTGGACTACTCCTCAGAACTTGGCTGTTCTTCCTGCACATCCCTTCCTGGGCCAGCCATTCTGAAGCTTCAACTGCCATTTGATTGAACCCAAATCTACCTGCTGAGCACCTGACTCATCAATCTTATCTGGCCAGGCCCCTCTCGCCTGGATGACCCAAGGCCATCTCCAAGCAAACCAACCCTAGACATCTGGCAAGATAGGATCCCAAAACCCTTCTATGTCACTTAAACTGCTCCCAGGGAGCCAGCCGTTCATGGGGCAGAGGAACCTCACCTATGGGGCTGGCAGAGGAGGCCACTGGCACATGGGCACCGGTCCAGAGCTCCATCAGGCTCCAGTTCCCAGGTGATGAGGCCCAGTAGACGGCTGGCAGGGTCATGGCAGAGCTCGTCCTCCACAGGCAGTGGAGTACATACCGGGAACAGCAGGCCTAGAAGCAGCCAAGAGTCACCACAAAGGCACAGTGAAAAATGTACAGCTGCCAAGACCCAAGGTGAAGTTGAGTTCGAGGAAGTAGAATGAGAGAAAACGTGCTCCGGAGGGAATGGTTGGTGAGCAGGGATCAGTCAGGGAGTTCTGCCTGGAAGACGGGACCTGGGTTGTATAGGCCAAAAAGCCTAGAGAGATGAAGAGTGGAACAGGGACATTCAAGCCTAGGGCATAGCACTGATAAATGCCTGGGGTTAGGTCACCTTAGTGGGAAATGTCGAGCTACAGAATGGAGAGGATGGGGTGGAGGGCAGAAGAAGGGGGGTGGTACAGCTAGACTAAGGTGTCTACTTAGGTGGGAGATGACAGGACCCACTGTGGACACCAGAGGAGCCACCCCTTGAGGGAAACCCGAGGCTGCAGGTGCAGGGAGGACCCGTGAGGCTAGGGACGCGACTAAGAAGAGCTTGGGACACACACGTGTGAACAAAATGGGCTTGGGCAGACCTCGCTTGGGGGAGGCAGTGGGAAGCGGGGAGCAGGAGAGGGGATGCACACGAGGACCAGAAGGACCTGGGGCGGTGCCACCACTGAGGCCCAGAGAACGAATGGGCTGGGAGGGCCCACTGGAATCCCACCCATCGGGGGTACTGCTCCTGCCCTAGGCCTATGCATCCTAAGACAATTTAACTCAACTAGACATCAACAGGCAAAAATGAAACAAAGCCAAAAAGCCATAGTATTCCCTCCCCCGGCAGAGCGTGTGGGCTGGCTCACACTGTGAGCATTCAGAATCCTGCTCAAGAGGCAAGACCCTGAAAAGGTATGGGCGGGACACTGTGGCCCCAGAAGGCCCAGTGTGGTGGAGCTTGGGGCAGCTTGCCCTATACCCAGAGGGGAATCTACCCACCTTTCTGGAAAGCACAACACAGCCCAGGCTGGCAGTCCCTTTGGTTGTCACAGATGGTCCCATTGCCACCTCGAGTGGCCTTTTTGGTGCAATGGCCCCAGACACACAGCTGGTCTCCACAACACTCACTGTCACGGGTGCAGAGCTGCAGGGAGGTGGGAACAAACATGAGCGTTCGGCTCGTGGCCCGAGGAGCCAGCCCAGCCCAGCCCAGCCCAGAGAAGCTGTAGGTGAGTGGACCTGCCTTCTCCAATGTGGAGAGGACACTGATCCTAGGGAGGCGGGAGGGATGAATCGGTGGAAATCAAGGGGGACAGAGTGGGAACACTGCTGTGGAGGCAGGAAGGGTCAAAATACAGAAATAAATACCTGGGGAGGCAGGCATCAGTCTACACAACGCACGATCTTGCAAAGAGCAGCTGGGTGTCTCTAGGGTTTCCTCAAAGACTGGTGCATTTCCCCTCATTATTAGGTCACCAGGCCCCAAATGAGGAAGGAAAGGCTCAAGGGCCACCCATGCAGGCAGCAATACAATTCCAGTAAGATGGAAAGTCAAGCCCAAGCTGAGAAAGACCCAGGACAGGGACGCAAGTGGGTGCTGCGAGCAAGCACACAGGGCACGGTGACTGGACAGCAGTGTTGGGGACGTGGGCTGTGCCTACGTGGGATGCACTGGGAGGAGCAACAACAGCTGCTCCACTATGAACGGGGCCAAGCAGGGTAACAAGACCTCTTTTATTTTCTAAAGTTATTCTTCTCATGCTGTATTACAGTAATCAGAAAAAAAAAGTGACAGGAAGTTTGAGAGACCATGTATCCAAAATGTCTGTGGCGGGATGGAGAAGAGGCCCTCTGTCTTGGTCTCATGTTTCTCAGTGAAATCCACCAGGGAGGTGCCCTTTCTCCCTCCTCCCTCAGGGCTCTTACTGAACAGACCGGAGGAAAGAGGTAGGAGTGGGCTCCACACCCAGAGGAGGAGAGGGAATGCCGTTCGCTCTCCTGGGATCTGCAGGCATGTAGGTCCATGTCTACCCGGATAGGTCATCCCAGGGGCAGGCACAAGTACAGGGGCACCTCTTCTCCCCTCCTCCACTGTCTATGAGGCACACAATGTGGCCAGAGATCATGGGTTGAGCAGAGGCGGCAGTGGCTCTGCAGCTGCCTTCTGCAACCCCACACTGGGACGACTTCCTAGTCACTCCAGGAGTCGGCCCTCCCTGCATGGGAAGGCCCTTCCAGTGGGCCTGCTGAGAAACCTGCGCTCTGGGGCCTTCTCCCCAAGGTTCCCTGGACTCTGGTCTTGCAGCCCTGGAGACCCCAGATATACTCACTGTCTGCTGGTCACGGCACGGCTGGCAGGTGTACTGGAAGCTGGCAAACTGGCAGTACCGGGAGGGCCCACAGTCCTCATCAATGATGCACTCCTGGGGGAGCAGGAGGGGCAGCCACATTAGTGAGACGCAGGGCAGAGGGCACGCACAGCCCTGTGAGCATGGAGGCCCATGCGCCCCGTCGGAGCCCGGGATGCTCAGGCCACTCCTGCACCAGGCCTGGCTGGCTGCTCTCGGCACATTCCCTCGCAGGCTCCCCGGGAACCTCAGGGATCCCACACCTAGCCACACAATCGCTGCCTGAGTGCAGTCAGTCGCCCCCACACATCCAGGGAAGGGAGCGTGCAGGCTCGTGGCTTGTCTTCAGCATGGAGCAGATGGGTTTAATAAGCAGCACTAATGAGTTCCAGGCTCCGCACGACTGCACAGGAAGGGCTGGGGATGGGCCTGGCGGAGCCCTGCCGCCTGGAAAAATGCAGAGGTCTGCGGTCCTGCCTGTGAGGAACCCTCCGCGGTGTGCCGAGGCTTGGGCCTTGACCAAGAAGCAAAGGCAGCCACCAGCTTACAGAACGGAGGAGGAAGGCTGGGATCCGACCCTTCGGGCCAAGGCGCCTTCTCTTGGCTGCCGGCCCCACTCTGTGGAGGAGAGAAAATACCTGTCTGTCTCTGAGTCACACATGGGCTCTCAGTCTCAGGCCCACGAAGTAGCAGCTTCAGAGCAAGGAAAGGAGGTGACAGGGACAATCATGTGAGGACCCCCTACCTGGCTTGCCATCCTTGATTTCACAGAGACCCCCCCCCCCCCCAGCAGGGAGTCGGTGGAGACTACCTCCCCTTCCTTGTGCGCTGGAACAAGGAGGCTCAGAGAGGCCAAGAGCTTACTCTAGTTTAGAGTATAGGGAAGCTTCCTTCCAGCAGCCCTTGAGTGGGAAGGGCTCAGGATTCCAGGCATGCAGCCAGGGATGAGAAAGGCTCTCCTGAGGTCTGATGTTTTGGGTCCCAAGAAATCATCCAGAAGAGTCTTGACAGAGAGTGAGCCCTGCCTTCCCTCTGTCTCAGGATGTCCTCCATCCTGAAAGGAGGCATGGACCCCAACCCAGAAAAGCCTGGGTGGGTGGGCAGGCTGGGGACCAGGTGGCTGAGACTGGTCTCTATCCCCATCCTGGGAGCCAAGGCAGGGGGGCCTATGGGTATGGGCAGGGTCTCCAGGACCCGGGCTCTGGTCAGTGTGCAGGCTAGATGTCAGCAGAGGACCTGGCTATGGGGTAGAGGGGATAAATGAGAAGCAATTTAATGCTTTATTGAGATTTCTCAAAAACAAAAAAAGGTCAAAGATCCCATTATCTAACACTATAAATACAACCTAAAATTATACTTCTTCACATTATCCAGAGTCCTGTTTATATCAGCCCAGCAGCAGCTGCTTCCAGTCCCCTCCTTGAGGCTCTGCCTACAGCTCAGATCAATACCACAAGGTGCTGGCAGGAGGCAGACATCAGGAATCTCTCTCTGAAATGAAGTAGTTGACGATTTTGTTCTCACTACTTTCTCAGCGATCTTAAGACATTAGGAATGGGGTAGGGGCATGGACCAGAGCACTACTCTAGCTTGTGCAAGGCTCTGGGTTCAATTTCCCAGCACTATATAAAAATTAGCTGGGTGTGGCGGCACACACTTGTGATCGCAGCACTCGGGAGGCTGGGGCAGGAAGATCGCTTGAGGCCAGCTTGGGACACATAGTGAGTTCAGAATCAGCATGAACGACAGAATGAGACCCTGTCTCAAGAAACAAAATAAAACGTCAGGGATGACACCACTATTGTTTCTACCAGTGAGAACACAGTTAAGGAATGGAGCTGGGGGCAGACCCAGGATCCTGTAATGTTAATGAAGCCTACACACATACCTCCTATATATATTAAATCATCTCTGGATTACTCACAATGCCTCATACAGCATGGATGCTACGTAAATAACTGTTATGCTGTGTTACCTGGGTAATCATAAAGGGGAAAAAACTCCACACTTGTTCAACATTAAATCAGCCTTAAAAAATATTTTCAATACAAGTTCGTTTGACTCTTGTGGATGAGTAGTTGGTAGACACAAGGGTCCAGCTGTAAGTCACATGATGCTGCCTGTCTCTGCCGGCCTCACTGTCCTCACACACACTCAGTTCCTGCCATTTCTTCCACAGTGGGGAGGAAGAGAACAGCGTGGGTGGGAGAACACCAGGGCCAATGGCATGGCATCTCTACTGCAAACCTAACCACATTTTGAGACTCTAAGGACACGAGGGTGACTAGGAGAGATCCCTGTCCTTACGGAATTTACAATTCAACTGGAAAGAAAGAGGGATAGAGGCAACCTGGTAGAAACGGAGACAGAAGGTACTAATCAAAAATTGCTAGTACACATGATTTTGTCTCTACGAGACATAGAGAACAGCGTTCACTCTCAACTAAAAGAGAACACATTGTCAAAGGCCACATGCTGTTTTCTTTGACTCAGAGCAGATGATGTGGAAGGCTGACCTTCAAGGCAGGCAGGGTATGCTCCATCCCCAGGATGCCCACCTCCTGTCCTGAGCCTGCGGCTCTGCTGTGTTACCCAGAAAGGGAAAGATAAAATTAGGGTTGCTAATCAGCTGACTGAAGATAGGGAGAGTGGCCTGGGCTATCCAGGGGCCCCCATGTAATCGGCAGGCCTTAAGAACAGAAAGGGGAGATAGAAGGATCACTGTCAAAGTGATTTTGTGTCAGGTGTCACAAAGGCTCCATTGGCTCTCCCTGGGCTTGCAGACAAGAGAACGAACTTCAAGGACCTGACTCTCCCTTCAGCCTCCCAAAGGCCTATGCTGTGACTTTAGCCCAGTGACACCACAGTCAGGCTTCTGGCTTCTAAAACCTAAGATAATAAAGCTATGTTGTTTTAATTCCCCAAAGCTATGGTAATTTGTTACCGTGTCAACAGGAAACTAATATCCAACAGTGGCAGGTGTTTGAGGAAATGGCCCTGGCCAGGTGCTTTGGAGGTAATTAAAATAGGACTCGGCATTTTTCCCCAGGCAGGTCACCCTCTTACTACAGGAAGACTGCCCGGCAGCGGGGGTAGGTCCCCAAAATACCTGGCATCACCAAGCCAAGGATGAGGCCGGATCTTCCTCAAAACACTTACTGACTATGTCCTTTGACACACCAATTTCCCCTCTGGGTGATCATCCTCAGAAACACTGCCCTAAATGCAAATATTGGAATACAGGCATGCTAAGGCTACGCTGTGATGCTACTGTATAGTCCAGAAATAACAAGTACATGCGAGAAGGAACTCATTACTCCACAGCCGCGGCACGGAGAAGCGTCTCATTAAAAAGAATGCAAGGCATCTCTGCATAGTGATTTTCCTAATACCTCAGCAAGGACAGCAAGCACATGTTACTATTACATAATCCCACTTTTTAAAGATGGAATAAGATGCAGAGTGAGACCCTGTCCAATAAATAAATAAATAATAAAGGTAAAATAAGACCACACGCGTGACTGTGTCCAGGACAGCACCTAAGACCTAAGAGGCACACAACAGACACATGCCCGACAGCAAGTGGTGGGACCATTTGCATCTGTTACCACGGCAAACCGGCTACCAGGTGCTGATCATTAGCAATGACTGGAAACCAAGTAAAGAACACAGACATTCTATTAATTTGGCTCTCACTGCCTAAAAGTCCGTGTAGATTTGGAATTTCCATTATCCAATTCCTCTTCCTCTTCCAGATCTTTAATTAAAAAGAGAGGAGCGAGGACTGTTCCCGCACCAGTTCCCATGAGAGAGAGAGATCCTGCTGCTCACCATTGTTCATCAAGGAAAGTTCGTGTTCATCTCTAGAGGCCGCTTCCTCTCCCCGCTGGACTCCTGTGTGTGACAAAGCACTCCCTGGTAAAGCCACACTGACTAAATCCACTTCTGCAAAGAATAGAAAAACTAGGGGGCATGGAAGATCCCCAAAGATCTCTGAAAAATCTGAATACACTAAAGCCCCTGGTTACCTTTGCTGACAGGCTCTCGAAACCTCCAAGAGCTCTAGTAGGTTAGCTTTCTATGGTATTCCCTGGGGGGGAGGGGGGGGACAGGACGGGACGGGACTGGGTGTTCTATTATGATAGAACAAAGCTGTCTAGTGTGGGTGTGCTACATCATTCCTAGCAGACCCCAGAAATGCTTGTGAAGAACAGTGGTCCAACTACAAATCTCAAAATCTTAGATGCATAGACTTTAAATCCTGGTTTTGTCACTTACGAGCTGTTTGACCTTGTGCCAGACTCACCCTCAAACAAGGAGTTCAACAGGAGCTATTTATTTCCAGGGCTGTGGTGTGCGGGCAGTGCACTGCGAAGTGGCCATGGCAACGGCGCACTAGGCAGGCACTCCTTCACCATGCCACGCCAGTTCTCCCACACATGCCTGCCAGGCGCCAACTGCCAGCAGAAAGGCAGGCTCTGCCTCTGTACTTATCAACACGGGGAAATGAACATCTGTTCTAGACCAATTACCACCTAGAGGGTGTCAAACGAGGTAGGCGTGCCCTGTGCAGCTATCCCAGCAAAGTCCCGGGGCAGAACGACTTTCCCTTAGATGAAGTTGTTCATATGGGCTTTCTCTTGAAGACCCTTAGCAGCAGAGGCAGGTCCCATCATTCCTGGTGTTACCAATCTAAGTAAGAGGTCAGATCTCCCACCTTCAGCAGAAGTGAACAGGGAGGAAGGGAGGACACAGGCTGGTGGCCCGCAGGAACGAGCAGGCCCAGAATTGAGAGTCTGGCTGACTTTGGGGCTACATGAACTCTTAGGCTGACTGAGGTTTTTATTATTTTCAATAATTCCAGTTTTTCTCGCCTATGCTCAAGAATTCTGTCCTCTTTAGGACTAGTACTCAGCTGGGCCCAGGCTGGCTGAGAAGCTGACACTTGAGTAACTAATCACTTTGCTGTGTGAAAGGTGTTGAGGCCATATTTTGAGCAGCCGGGCCTCCAGCCTCTTAGCCCTAGGACTACAGAAGGGGCTCCATTTGACACAGAGCCCAGGAGCCTATTCTGAAGACACACACTGAGGGCAGAGTGCTGGGCCTCACTCTAGCCTGGGGGAAAAGGCACAACGCCCTGCGGAGCTCCCGGCCTTCAGGGGCCACAGCCTTCCCTTCCACGTCCACCTGGGACCGCTGCACGGCAGGACCGTGCGTGACCACCACACAGCACGGCTTCTCTCCAGTACCCTTGGCATTGTTATGATACCTACCTCACCACTGCACCAATGTGGAAACTGGACATCAGACACAGGATCTGCCCAGAGCCAGCCAGCCTGGCAGAGATGGCGCTAAGTGCCCTTAAGGCAGGCCCTTCCTGTCCCCTTGCGGGAGACCACCACTTTGCTCCCTCTGGGGCCAACAAGTCTCCTCTCGCACAGTTATAGCTTAGCAAAGCCTGCCTGCTCACACATCCCAGACACAGAAAGCCAAGGCCACATCCCCTGGTTGCCTGGGCCTAAATGTCACTATGACTAGATGTCAAAGCCAGTGGAATGGGTTTTAGGACTCCTCTGCTGTCCCGGCCACTCCCTGTCTGTCCCTATATCTGCCTCCCATCCTGCCGGCCCACAAGCTGATCACCAGAACTGTAGCCATTCTGAGATCGGGTTCTTTGTCCTCACAAGGAGAACACTATATTTAGACGCTCAGAAGCCTGCAGGGGGGAGTTCTGGGCAAACAGTGTAAGATCTGGCAAGAATGGCTGGCCTGAAAATTGCCCCCAGGATTTAACACTCTCCTGAAATAGTAGCAATTCTGCCTCTTTGGTTTTCTAGTTCAAAGTTTATCAGAGAAGAAAGACTGCCACAAGCAGAAGCCCAGAGCTAGAGAGTGGAGGAGGGAGGGTACAGCCGAACCCCTGCCGTGCTTTCTGAGGGGTTTGTGCGGCTGGCCTCTTATTCTGCAGAAGAAGAAACAGCCTTGAAGACCAAGGTCATCAGTGGAGGAAAAACTAAAATTTAAACCCAAGTCCATGAGATCCCAAGGCCTCATTTTTTCTGCACTCCATTGCCCTGAAGGGTCGCTTGTGAAATCCTATGCTGAGGTCCTAAACCTTAATACTTCAGACTGATCCCTCAGGAAGGGAGGCTGCCTCTCTGCTTTCTGCGAGGTCTACTAGATGAGCCCTGGTGCCAAGCAACAGGAGGGTTAGGAGGGGCTCCCTGACGGAAAGTGGCAGGTGCCTTCCCTTTATTCTCAAGATGTTCAAGTTAGAATCCCCCTCTTTTTCTTCCTGGGGGCCTTTAATGATCTTAGGACAAGACCAGTTGCAGGAACTTGTAAAGTGCATTTTTTGTCTTGAATACAGCAGGAACCTTCCTGGATGCTGCACTGGAAATTGTCTACCAGCTCCAGGTGGTGGGACAACTTTGTCAAAGGATCTGGTCTAACCCATGAGGCAGAGATGGCCAGATCCTTCTCTGAAGAAAAGTCCAGGCAGGAGCAGGAAGTTGATGCCTGCTATTATTTTCCAGAAGTGCTAGCATCTGCAAACCTGGGTCACCTGGAGATGTTCCCACCAATTGTTTCTTCCCCAAGTCACAGGGCCCAGGGAAGAGGATACCCACTCCAAGCTGTGCTCTGGGTCTGTGGTATGGAGTGTGCCCTGCTCCCACTCCTTTGGTGTCAGACCACCGGGGAAATATTCTTGGGGTTCTCTTTCTCCTACTCTTTCCCACCCCATCCGAATGTAGCACAGTCCCAGGCCCAAGGATCCTTTATCTAGGAGACCTTTATCCATGCAGGTCCTCAGGGATGGAGAAAACATGTTCCAGAACAGCCTGCACCCTGCTCCAGGGACTCTGTCCTGATGCCCGTCCACAGCCAGCCAGCCACACACTCCTTCCCAGCACCTTCTTTGAGCCAGAGTGCTTAGCACTTCCTTTGGAAACTAACATCCACAATTCATTCCAAAGGAAAGTTCTTCTTCATGCACTGAGTCTAAACGGCCATGTGCCTGTTTCTGTCGGTTTCAGTGGTGAAAAGAGCCTCCCTCCTAGCTCCTCTAATCGTTGTCCAGGCTCTTTGATGTGCACAGCCCCAGGGCCCATCCTAAAGGCACATAGTGCAGGGACTGTTGGACCTTGCCCCAGGACACCCAGCACACAACTGGCACACCATATGTCAAAGGCCAGGACACAGATAACTCCAGGCCAAACGCAGGGACTAAACTACAGCACCCATCCTGGAGTACATCCGGGTCTTCTGCACCAGGAAGGACCTGATCCTGCCCCTCCAAATCTTTCCCATGTTTCATCATCTTTCAGTGTGGAGGCCTCAAAGTTGCATCGCCAGATTTATCAAGTAAAAATACAAGCCACAATGAAATACAATGAAATATCAATTTCGAATAACAATGAATACCATTTTTTTCAGTATACTATGCCACAACTATGGTATGAAGCAAACATACTAATAATTATTTTAGCATTACACAGTATTTTACCTGACAATCTGACTGGGAAAGTTCCATAGGTATGTTTCTTGGAAGGCGGATGGAACTGGATATGAGCAGAAAAATGAGGAGGGCCCAGTGGTCACAGACAAAAGGGCGGCCGTGGACAGCTGTGAAGGCAGCGGACAGGACCCTGGGCAGACCCTTTCTGAGCTGAGGCCCTTGGGTAGACATAGAAGACCCAATATTTTGAAAGAGGAAGCCTAGAAGGGGTGTTGACTCTGCGCCCCAGATTCTAGCCTGGAATTCTGGGCTTTGTTATAGTTGCAGCTGCTGTGCTTGGGGAAAAGTCCTCCAGTTCCACATGGTAACAGTAATCATAATGAAGCAATTATAGTCACAGGACCCAACATCCATGTATGCTTCCTATATGCCACAGCAGCCTTACATTCTGAACACTGATTTATAAATATATTCTATAAATATTAGACTGATTACACTGATGTAACAACCCATTCATACATGTGTGTGTGTGTGGTACTGGGGATATTCTATAAAGATATTTTATAAATATTAAATATTCTATAAATATTAGACTGATTACACTGATGTAACAAGCCATTCATACGTGTGTGTGTGTGTGTGTGTGTGTGTGGTACTGGGCACGGAGCCCAATGCCTTCATACTGAGCTACATCTCTAGCCCATTTTTGATTTTTTATTTTGAGACAGCATCTCAAGTGGCTAAGCCGCCCTCGTTGGATTTGAACTTGTGATCCTCCTGCGTCTGCCTCCCAAAGAGTTGGAATTGTAGGCCTGTGCCACCAAGCCCAATGTAATACTGTTATTAACCTTTCTGTTTTATAGATGAGAAAACTGAGGCACAGAAAGGCTAATTAACTTGGCTCAAAACCACATAGTCAGTGAGAGTTGGGCCTGGAATGGGATCCCAAATGAGCTGGCTAGGGACAAGGAAGACGTCCCAGGCTGAATATCCCCTCTCAGCAAGACCTTCTGCCCACAGGATTATGGGGCAAAACAACAGCAACACAAGTGGGGAGCACAACCCCCCATTTAGGGTGCCATATTTTAGATCTGGGATGTCCCCCCAAAGCCTATACACTTAAAGGCTTGGCCATTAGCTTGTAGCATTATTGGGATGTGGTGGAAATGACAAAGCAAGATATAGTGGAAGGAAGTCAGGTTATAGGGAGAATAAAAGGGGTGTTAGAATCCTGGCGCCCCCTCCTTCTCTGCTTCCCAACTGCTCACTATCACATGAGCAGCTTTGTCCCACCATGCACTGCCCACCACCATGTTCTTCCTTCCCACAGGCCTAAAGTCCACAAAGCCAGCCAGCCAGGGACTGAAGCCTTCAAAACCACGAGCCAAAATAAAACGTTCTTCCTTGGAAGTTGACTTTCACAGCAACAGAAAGCTGACAGCACGTAACACCAATAGTGAAAAAGTGACCCCTTCCAGTTCTCCTGGCTGTTCCAGTCTTCTCCACCAGGGTGACCCCACCTCTGCTGTCCCCTCCTACAAGAGCCCCACCCACTCTGCCATTTGATCAGCAAAGTAAAGGCAGGGAGGCAGGGCCTTGTCAGGTGAGCTCCCTCAGCTATGGCTGTTTCTGTTCAAGATCCATAGGCCTCCGGGTGCTGCAAGCTCCAGGCTATACATGTCAGGGAGCTTCTGAATAACACAGGAGCCGATGCCCAAGCAGGTCTCAAGCAGGTGGCTCGGAAGCAATGCTTCCAGGAATAGGCTGAGATCTAAGTTCTCCCCCAGTCCCCGGGAACTAAATGGGGGCCTGGGTCCTTGAGGACAGTGCTGAGCACTAGAAAGAAACAGCTGCCTCTTGCTTTTCCTCTCCAATGGGTGCATGTTGCAAGGAAGCTCTGGAGATCTCAGGCTCAGATATAAAAGTGGGTTTTCCTTGAAGGCATCAGAGAGCTTTGATGCCCTCAAGACTGTCCTCGCCTCCCTCGCTAGGTCACACTTCAATCTCAGCACAACAAAGACACTGGCAGCAAAGAGGCTGGTACCCAGCTACCCGCCTCCCTCCACTTCCACCTGGCGCCTCCCTGCAGCCCCATTTATGATCCTAAAACGCAAATCTGATTACGCATGCCTTTGATGATGATTATTTTGAAAGCTGTACCAGCCGAGGGGCCCTCAAGAAGGTTGATAGTTGGACTAATTCAATCAACACATAATTGGAGGAGGCAGTCCATCTTCCAGACCCTGGAAATGTGCACTTTCATCTGTGCTACTGGCATAATAAGATAATGTGACAGGGAGGGAGCATGTTAAAACAAAAGTGTCGCCCAGTGACCAGGGAGAGGGGCCCAAGTTCTGTTACTGAGTTGCTGAGGAGCTCTCTGACTGCACCAGGCAGCTCCTGGAGTCCCCAAAATGGCCTTAAACAATGTCAACTTTCCTTGGAACTCTCTCCTCCGGCAACCTGCAAACAACCAACCTTGTTTTCTATATCTCCTTCCTGGATAGGGTTCCAACAGCCATACTACTACAGATACTCCCTAGCTCTTCAAATCAGTAAGCTGTTTTTGTTCCTGTTATTGTTGTTGTTGTAACACAGTGGTTACACACCGGCAACAAGTGAATTTAGCTAGCAAGAGGACTGAGAATGGTCAGTCTCTGGATCTTCAGGGCTCAGAGTATTGGATTCTGAAAATTCACCAAGGCTGTGAGTTCCTGCAAGACCTTCAATCTAAGGAAGTCTGTCTATCTTCTCCACCTACTGAAACCTACAGTTCACTCTAGGAGGTAGAGGCAGAAAGATTCCAATCTCCAATCTAGCCTGGACAATTTAGCGGCTTTGAGACTGTCTATAAATAAATAAACAAACAAACACATAAATTAAAGTACTATAGATATAGCACAGTGTAAAGGAACCTGAGTTCACTCTCCTGAAAAACACACATACACTAGAGCCACAGTTATGCCAGTGACATCCTTGGTGTGGACATTCCAACAGGTGAAGGAAGAGTGTGGCAAGATGCTCAGATACGACCCAGGTAGGCAGTCAGGGCCCCTTAGGGCAGCTACTTAGAGTTTACTCCCCAACTCCCCTCCAGAAAACTACACACAGATCTTCCTGAAATCGCCTTTCTTTCAAACACAGCAGTCAGTGAGATAATGCTTAGTCACGGTCACATTACTGACCTGCACCTGGCCAAGCCTGAAGTTGTTCATATGACTGGGTGTGGGATTCCTACATCCATTCATGGGAGGAA
>PVKB01001698.1:244002-284802 GCA_004027205.1 Ctenodactylus gundi | reverse complement strand
TGGCCCTGATGGTTAATCTTGTCACATTAATTGGCTCAAGAGATACCTAGAAGATTAGTAAAGCACACTTCTCGATCAGGGGGACATGACCTTAGGGACCTCTGGTCCCTGGCCCTCCTCTCTGGTTCTGTTTTTTTTTTTTTTCACTCTGCTTCTAGATTGCTTCCATCAAGCTTTCCACCATGATGTTCCTGTCTTAAGGCAACCAACCATGAACTGAAACCTCTGAAACCATGGCCCGACATAATCTTTTCTCCTTTGGTTGTATATTTCAGGTATTTTTTCCCAGCAATGGGAAGGTAACTAAACCAGAAGCCCAAGACAACACCTCTTCACTCAATGAGGCTCCGGCAGGACAAAAGTTTCTACATCATACTCTAAGCTCAGTCACTAGACATAGGAACTCAAGAAAACTCAGGGAGCATGAACACTAGATCATCTTTCTCTCTTCTTTGTCTATCCTAAAGTCTTGGGGCTGGAGCTTTCTATAGGCTGGTGAGATTTTCTCCAAGGAAGAACAAGATTTTAGCAGCTATGGCAGATGATCCCTCTACACACAAATGCAATCTGCTCTGAGTGCCATGGCGGCATCTTCAAGGTGGGTCTCTGGTATAACTGGCCACAAGGGACAGGGAGACTAGAAATGCCCTAAGAGGCAGGACAGGCAGCTGACCTACAGCCAAAGGCCTCAGCCTTCTCACAGAAAAGTGAACCTCCACTGAGGCTGTGAGCAGCCGGAGTTTGTTCACACTACCCAGCCGGGTGGCTTGCCTGTATCTGAGATGGATCCAGCATTCCCCCAGACTTTCATAGGGGTAGTGGTTTGAATTTTTTCAAACTTTAGTTTCTTGCAAATGGTCTTTCTAGCTCATAGAATTTAAACCACCTGAATGAGGAGGCTGACACTGCTCAGGGAAACAGAGTTGAGGCCCATCCACAGGAGCCAGAATTCACCTCCAGTAGAAGAAACAAACAGACCCTTCCAAACGACCTCCCTGCTACCCACAGGCCATGTCAAGGTGAGTGTTCAAGCATGGACACTGGTCACCAGATCATATCCTCTTTTTTTGTCTTGTGGTCCCTACTGGCAGCTGGATGAGGCCTACGGACCGCTTCTAACAACAACGTATTTAGGTGGATAAAGGAAAACACATAAGATTACAAGAGGAAATGATTGTAATGAATTAGAATTATCAAAATATTTTGAGCTATTTTATGTTACGGGCTTTGTTTTTATATTGGATAGCAAGGTCTAGTGGTAGCTTTGATAACCATCTTAATTTTTAAGCAGTGGTAAACATAAATGGAATTTCAAGATGTGCATCAAGATTAAGAGAACACAAAAATATTGCTGGCTGGTGTTCGTACAAAAGCACATACAGTTATTACTATTCTGGTGTGTGGTCAACACTTAATACTGATAACAATATAAAAGTTAATGAAAAAAATGCCTTTCTTCCACATGTGCTTAGCTGAATAGGAAGGTAATGATGACCCATGCCTAAGGTTAAGAATCCCTGCTTCCATACCACACACTTATCATCCTTTTACAAATACCTCCCAAAGATTTTCATCCATCTCCTTTCTTTAAAAAAAAAAAAAAAGTTGGAAAAAGTAAAGAAAACATAAATCAACTCAAAACAAAAGTGAGGTTGTTTTCTCTGTAGAGGAGAAAAGCCACTTTCCTGGTCTGTTGGCAGGGCCAAGGGAGGGCAGGACACCAGGCCTCTCATGGGCGTCCAAACCCTCAGGCTTTTTCCGGTCCTCAGAAATTACTCTTTCTTTCCTCCCAAGGAGACTCACAAAGTTCTTCTATGGTGAGGATAAAAAAGGAGCTCTGGGAATTTTAAAATTTTTCAAGTTGGGCCATTATTTTAATGAGCCTGGAAAAGCCTTAATAGGTTTCAGCGGTGGAAAGGCACATACTCTGACCTCATCTTGCCATAAGTGGCCACACCACACTAAGCTTCATCTCCAGGGGCTGGCACAGAGCACAGGGAGTTTGGGCTCCAAGGGAGAGCCAGGGTAGGCGGTCTATGGTGCACCAGGCTTCTGTCCTGGACTCCCGGAAGCCACCCACTCTCACGCAGGCACCAGTCTTGTCCATTGTGGCTCATGGATGGCTGTGGGTGCCAGGACCAAGGAACCCTGCCACCCCCTGGGCTGCTCCAATGACCTGACAGCCAAGGGCGATAGAAGGACCTATGGCCTCATGGTGAGCTCCCCAAGTCCACTTCCTTCCTCCGTTGTTCTTGGGCTAAGTCTGAGTAATACAGACTTCGCTGGACCACACAGTCTTTCTATATGTAAAATGGGTAAAATAAATTTTAACTAGTCATGTTACTTGCTAGGTATATCCACATAAGGTAGGTGCCACACAACCAGTGCTGGCAGTGAATGTTCCACCTGGCCTGTTTGTAAGGCAATGTCGCAACCAGGAATCTAGGCCTTGGAGCTTACTTCCAAATCCCACTCTGTTACCTCCTATCTGTGTGGCCTTGCAAGTCACTCTACTCATGTTACTTATCTTTAATGGGGGCTCTTACCCCATTTTCAGGTGGCTTGGCACAACTGTATCTATGACATGGTCTCCCAGTGTTTGGGACACAGTAGGTGCTCAGGGAAGGCTCCGCTCTCCTTGCTCTCACCCTCTGCAAAGCAGGAGGAGTAGGGTGCTGCTCTGTTTGACATGTAGTCTTCAGCTTGGTCTTTCTCCTGCAGGATGTGTGTTCTCCTGATGGAAGGAGGTCTCTAGGGAAGAAACATCCTTGGGAGAGATAGAATGAAGCATGAAGAAAAGCAAAGCTGCTGACCTGTGCAAGCAGAGATGAACCTAAGTCTCACTGGGAGGAATGGAGTGTAGCGGCTTCTGTCCACCTCGGTCTTCCAAGATTCTGGCCTCGGTGCAGATCCTCCTTCCAACTTTAAGCCTCTTCTACTTTAACCACTTGCTCATTGCCTCTTGCACCCGCTTTCTCTTCTCAGAGGCCCTGCATCATGAGACTGGGAAACAATCATCACTGGACCATTTTCCCAGTGACTGTATTTTCCACATCACATCACTGAAACCTGTCTTCAGATACAGATGCATGCCACCCACTCGCAGGTGCTCTTCGGTAGCAGCTGAGAATGTTCCTCTACAGAGGCAGAGAGTCTGATCGCTGCCCATGGCAAGAACAAAAGAAAGGAGGTGAGAGATCCTAGATGCCTAACCACTTTCCCCTGAAGTCCCCTCCTGGGATTCCAACGCCCTATGCTGTCCCTGGGAGGGGACGACCCCTGTGTGTACTGCCATGGGTTGTGCTTGTATGATGCTGGCTTTCCATTCCAGGCATGGGAGAGGTGTTGCAGCCCAGTGATGCTTGGTAAAAATGACACAGTCTGTGATCAGGTGCTAGAAAGCTTGTGACAATTCTTCAAAACCACCCAAAACTATAGCTGCACACTTCCATGACTTGACTTTTTCCAACAGAAACCTATCTTTTCATTCAAACAGTCAAATAGTTCTATCTGGGTTCATTTTCTAGCTCTACCACCTACCCATCTACCCTGACCTTAGACATTTCATTTCTCTAGACACCAACATCCTCCCCTGTAAGATATTATCTACTTTCTTGTTAAAGGGATTCAAAATAAAACATGGAAAGACATCTGGTACACAGATCAACACCCAGTGTGTTCAGGAACACAGAAGAGTAAGAACAAGGGCAAGGTATTCAGGAGCATGTCAGGTTCTAAGCAAAAATGTCTATATACTTATAGCTCTAAAGTGGCTTTTTTTCAAAATTCTTATTATTAATATTTGATCTTGCCTCAAAAATTACTTCTCTCTATATTTCTCCATTTACTGCTTGTCATACAGCTTTATCCATTATATGTGTTCATTTAACTGCTGGGTGCTGCCTTCCCAATGCCAAGCTTGACACAGGGAGACAGAGGGGACAAATGACAACAACAAAGTTCCCATCTTCATGGAGTTCACAGCATTCTAGAACATTCCTTGTTGCCATTTTGTGTACTTCCGAGCCACAGCCCCCCAGGACCTGAGAAGACCTGTCCCATAGGTCTGCCCTATCCTCCCCACCTTGAGGCAGTCCATCATCCGTGTTACTCACCCTCTGAGCTGTGACCAGTCAGGGACACCTAGAGCCTGTTTCCTGGAACAAGAGACTCCAGGTCCACAGGCTCAACCTCTGACTATTGTATGATCTGGAGAAAAATTACATCTCACCCCATCTAATATATAAAATGAAAGGTCTGCGCTGAACTAGAGGCTGAGGGAGGGTGGGCTTGGGCTTCTAATAGGGTCCTTTTCCAGGTGACTGTCAGTGGCTATATATGGAGCTGCTGCCTGTCCTCAGGCTCCACAGAGCTCATAGGGAAACAATTCTGCAACTGATGAGCCATGTCTGCCACAGGAATGGAGAGGGAGGGACAGCAATGTAGGCACTACACGTGTTCATTCCTAATTTAGAGGATCTCGACACATCCTGTGAATTCTGCCACTTCCAACTGTATGATTCAGTGAAATACCGCTTTATCTCTGGCATGAAGACTGTCTTCACATACCAGAGAGTTTTTTTTTTTTATGTTTGGTCTGGCACCTTGGCCACTGTCATCTTTCCAAAACTTTCTCAGCTGCTGTATTTGAAGCTATAGCATCCAGATGACAAAATTAACTGATTTATTTTATCTTTATTGACTTATTGCACTTATATTCAGTAAACAACTGCTTACTAGCCCAGAGAGGTCCAAGAAATTAAGTCAGAAAGGAAATTTTACATTTTTTCAGTATCTCTTAAGTACCAAATACTTTACACATACACAACACTCTCTACACACAAACACACACACACTGTTCCCTTCTTCTGAAGCACCCCCTCAGACACTCATCCTGTCTTACAGATCAGGGCCCAGAGCAGAGAGGGGAGGGAGATGTCTGTGAACAGAAAGTCTGACATGTGACAGTCAGCTTCCAACTTCCCCTGTAATATGCTCCTCTGAAATGCCCCATATGTTGTGTTTTCTCTCTTCCAGCAGGTAAATGTGAAAAATAAAACTGACAGTGTATCTAGACAGAGCAAGGAGATCTCGGCAAATATTTAGATGAGCTATTCCCCATCCATCATTTTGCCTTACGTCTGCTGGGATGTGCCCAGAGTAGAGGCTGCCTGCCTGATGTGTCAGATTTGGGACATGACTGTGAATTCCTTGAGAGCACTAAATGTGTCCTCTAAGATCCCAACTCCATCTTGACCCGGTTCCTTGCCACGGTTCCTTGCACCCTGACCAAGGACTCTGCCGACAGCACTCCTAAAGACCGTGGGGATTAAAACACCACTGTGCTACAAAGCCTCTTTGGGAGTCTACAGTCCCTAACAGAGATGTGGGGGACTCCTGAGCCTAGGGGAATTCTTTTACAAGACCTTGGGGTAGGGCAGAGATCTCATAATCCCAATAATCCCAAGTGTGGGGAGATGCCCAATCCTAAACAGCAAAGAGAAGCCCATCTTCAGATCCTGGGAGTAAATCTCTGCAGAGCAGTCCAAGCCTGTGTTCACCCAGGCCTGGTCTTTCCCCACTCTGGCTGGAGGCCCGAAGTGTACGGTGAGAACCTGGGATCAGTGGTCTCCTTTATGCCTCAAAGACACCCTAGAATGGGACAGCCACACTGCCAGCAACTGCTGTAACCAAGGTCAGGAAAGCCTTGCTTTACCCAAGAGCAGCCAAGACCGCGAGTATCCAAAGATCCTTCAGCTTCAATTGGGCTCTGTGTCCCCAAGGGCCCACTGTTAGGAAAATGGAGAGGTTAAAAAAGAGGGGGGGGGGGTGCTCTATGAGGTGCAAGAATCTAAACTAACACAGCTGCATTATGGCAGTTCCTAAGCAAACTCAAAATAGAATACCATATGACCCAGAAGCTTCATTTCTAGGTGGATATTCCAAAATTGAAAGCAGGGTCTTGAAGAGATATTTGCACACCCATATTTCCTAGCAGCATTATTTACAACAGCCAAGATGTGGAAACAACTCAAGAGTCTATCAGCTGACAAATGAACAAAGTAATGTTGTGTGTGTGTGTCTCTCTGTGTGTATGTGTATGTATGTACAAAGAAACACTACTGAGCCTTAAAAAGGCACAAGATTCAGACACATGACAACATGGATGAATCCTGAAGATGTTGTATTAAGGGAAAAGCAATGGTCATAAGAAGACAAATACTGTGTGGTTCCCCTAGGTAAGGGACCCAGAGTCATTAGATACATAGAGAAAATAAGAAGCTGGTTGTCAAAGGCCGGGGTTGGGGGTGGAAAGTCGTCGCTTAGTGGTTATACAGTTTAAGTTTCACAAGATGAAGAGAGTCACAAAGACTGGTTACACAATAATTTGAACATCATCAACATTACTGTATACTCAGTAATAATCAAGACGGTATATTTTCTATTATATGTATCTCACCAACATTTTGAAAAGACAGTTTTTGGAAGTTTTGGATCAAGGGAATCTCAACTGTTTTTATCTTTTTTCTTTTACAACCTTCTCTGTACCTACTAGTTCTGGTGTATTTTCCCCCAAGCCTCAGCCACTTGGTCTGTAAAAGGCAGGCAGAGGGTATCCTCCATGAGTGGCTGCGATGCAGACTGTGGCAGGCGGGGCTCTTAGGGATCCCTGGCACGCAGGGAGGGGCTCCACGAGGAGCAGCTTTTGCTTTCGTCGTCATCGCGTCCCTTCCTTATCATTATGTCACTGCTAGTCGTGTTCTGTCACGGCCCTATGGGTCAGTGCAAGCTGCTACCAAGATTCACACTGAAAATGAGAAGCGGGTGGATCTGGAGAGAAGCTGGGAACTCTGATCACATCTGAGTCACAGTGTCTGAAAAGAGAACACAGGCAAATGCCACAGCCCTCGAACAACATGGCTGCACCAGCTCTGTGGGTTTTTCAGGATGATACCACGGGCAAGAAGGGCAAGGCTCCTCTCATCTGACAGACAGGACAGAAAGCCCATTGGCAAACTACGCTGTTGTCTAGACTGTTCTGGAAGGATCCCAGATGCTGGCGGCAGCTGACATCCACATGCCTGCACAGAGGGGTCCCTGCCCTGCTCAAGCTACACAGACTACAGAAATCGGCCTGTCCTGCAGCCAACGCCTTCAGTCTAATGAGATTTCAAGTCCAATCACCATCACTTATCAGGCCGTCTACTGGCACTGAGCAAAAGCACAGTACTCCAATTCTAAGTAAAAGTTTCCAGATTTCCAGGCCTGAAGCCAGTTCTTTGCCAGGCACAGACTTTACAGCCCAAAGGGGACTAAGCCTCAGCTCCGGGGGGATTAAGCAAAGTCCTTCCCCCACGGTGTCTGCGCCATCTAGACTACATTTGCTGGCTCTCACCTCTGGGGCCACTACAATGCTTTATTCCAGTGAGCAGCATAAAGCACTGCAGACACAGGACACAGAACTAACCCAGCACAAATCCTAACTCCTTGGCTGGGCTCTCCAAGCCCTTCCTAACCCAACTCCTGTCCCTCTTTCCAGGTCCGCATGCTGCTCCCCAAGCACACCACTAGCTCTGGCACCTGAAACCAGCTAGCGCTCCTGAAACACACTCTATTCCCACTCATCCCCTTGACTTGGAATGAAGAAATCTCCCTCACACACAGAATTCAAAATACAGCTTAGCTCAACTGCCATCTCTTTCAGGAAGGCTGCCAAGCATGGAGGGTCTAGGATTCCCCTACGTGCGAGGACACAAATAAGCCTGCCAGGTCCGCAGATGCTAGCAGAAGACATGAGGCGTCTGGGTCGGAGACAAAGGACTTTATTCCAGCAGCACCAAGGCAGCACAGGCTTCCTGTATGCATCGGCTCCTCTTATTCCTCAAGTCTAACACATGCACTGGGAGGGGCCGAGGAAGGCACCGCACATGCAGCAAGTTGTGTCACTCTTGAGGAATCCGAGGCTTAGAGAGCGCAAACCTTTCCTAACCGACTGTAAGGCCACCTGCCCTCTGCTGCGGATACACGGCAATCTCCCTGTCCCAAGGCAGCTGAGAGGAGAGTTGACACAAATCCTCTCCAAGAAAGTCAGGAGGGCTGGAGGAACGGCACAGCGGTCAGAGTGCTCGCCCAGCAAGCACAAGACCCTGAAGTGTTTGATTCCCCAGCACCACCTAACCTGGATGTGGTGGCACGTGCTTGTAATCCCAGCACTTGGGAGGCTGAGGCAGGAGTATTGCTATGGGCTCATGACACTGTTGAGCCCAGGACCAGTTTAGACTACAGAGAAAAACCTTGTCCTTAAAAAAAAAAAAAAGAAAGAAAGAAAAGAAAAGAAAAGAAAAAGAAAAAGAAAAGGCTACTTAGAACAAAAGAGCAGTTTGTGCCTTTACAAGTCTTCTCTAGCTCCCCAGTCTGGCTCCTCCACCAGGCTCCCACCACACACTGTCCAACCTCTGCCTTAGAAGTCACTAGGTCCAAACTGCAATGATCTGTTTTGTTTTGCTTTTTGGTCCACAGCTAGTCCGGGTACCCTATCATATTAGAGACTAACTTTTACACCTACTTTCAAGAAACAGTAGGTACTCAAAGAACACACAAATGAATGAGTAATCGATCCTGGCAGTTTGGTAGGCAGAAAGACTGGGGTAATCAAATGGGTGGCCTTTACTGACTTCTTAATCATGACTTTCAGGTGCTATATGATAGTTTTGACCTTGGTTACTTTACTTTTGTCTTCATGACAATACCACAAGAAAGTTAGTTTAACTGATAGCATTTTACATATAAAGAATATAAGGCACAGAGCAGTTAAGAAACAATTAGTATAGTTTGGATCTGCAATGTTCCCAGAGGCTCACGTGTTAAAGGCTTGGACCCCAGTGCAGTAGTGCTCAGAGGGCACTTTGAGGGAGGGATGGGATGACGAGGCAGCTGACCTCATCAGTGGATTCAAACACTTCACTCATATTAATGGGAGGTGATGATGGAAACTTCAGGAGGAAGGGTCTAGTTGGATAAAGCAGGTTGCTCAGGGCGTGCCCTTGAGTTCTAAGTTCTGATTCCAGGATGCCTGCCCCCCTCTCCCTGCCCTCCTTGGCCACCACGAGGCAAGCAGCTTTGCACTGCCACAAGTTCCTGCCACGGTGATGCTCTGCTCCGCCTTACCTCAGGCCCACAGCAACGGAACCAGCCCGTCATGGACTAACACCTCTGACACTGTGAACCAAAATGAACCTCTGCTCCTCCGATCGCGCTCAGTCATTGTGTCACAGCAACACAAAGTTGACTGACACAGGAATGTAACTGAAACCACAGAGCTAATAAACACAGGTGTGCCACTGGGACTGGCTCGGCCCGAACTCAGCCACTTCACTGCCTCACTGAAGTGCTCCTCCTGCAGACAGCACAGAACCTCCCGTTGGGAGCCCCCTGTCTACGCAGGTGGGCGGAAGGAGGGAAGAGCAAGTGCCTGGCATTTTGGAGCTGCCAGGGGAGAGGCAGTAGCACGCAAGTCACTATGGCTTACTCCCCTGTCCATCAGCTTACATGGACCCTGAGCTCTCAGCTGGTTTCCCCTGGGGTTTCTCACCTCCCCATCTGCGCCACACGGCACTCGTCACTGAATAAGAGGGGATGGGACGGGACATCCCGAGGAGCACTCGGGGCCTGCTCTCACCTAGTCTTCAGGTAGCCGGCTCCTGGACAGAAATCCAAACCAGAGACGCACAAAAGAGATGCCCTTCCTCTTTGCCTCCCAGATCCTGGGCCACCGTGAACACCCACTGCAGTTGAGTCTGGATGAAACAAGCCCAGGATGGGGTGGCGCAAACTTCGAGGGAAAATTCAGCAGGGAAATTTTAGGCAAGTTCATCCCTTGTACTCAGCAACTTACTTTCTATACCTAACATAATGGAAACACTTGCAGAATCAAAAATACAGACAGATGTTTCTACCAAAACTATAATTCACAAGGTCTTTGAAAAGTATTTTTTAGATACAGAAACCTATAAGGGAAAAAGTTTCAGCAAATTTAAATTCCTCCAGAGATTTCTAGTATCAATGACTTAGCAGGCTTTTTACCATGCATTTTTACACATCTTTTCCTAAAACATGAAATATCTTTATATAGTACACATTTATATTTCACATGGCTTATATACTGCCCTGAAATTCCTTTTAATTTTATGGAAAATATGCTCTTATCTTTTCATACCAATATACATGAAACCTACATGAAATTCACCTATGAACTTAATAGTATCTTTGTCATGGCTTAGAACTGGAATCCCCCCCCCCCCCGGCAATTTAATCATGGAGTTAATTCATTGATTTCCTGTGCTGTTCAGAGTCAGGGTCTAGTTGAAAGGGTGGGTCACTGGGACTTAACCCAGAAGGGGGATCTCTGGGACATGGCCTGAAAGGATACATATACACTCTTGTGCCAGCTCCTTCCTGAGGCCCTGATCCTTCTTCTCACACTCAGCTTTCTGTCCCACAAACAGATGAACAGCTCTTCTCCAGCTACCCCTCTCTCAGGTGCTTCTACCACTGCCAGGAGCCTGTGAATGGACTGAGACCTTCCGAAACAGTAAGCAAAAATAAATCTGGACATCATGTCCCAGCAATGAAAAACTAAGACAATTTTGATTTTGGATCTGGAATCATTTATTACATTTAACAAACTCCTTGTGGAAGGGTATTAGGTGGAGGTAAGTACAACTTAGTATCCCAGGTTAACAGGCAAAGAGAAAAGCCTATCCTATAAAAATTGCTTACATGCACCAACTTTCTTTGCTGAAGGGTTATTTACTCATTTGTTTGAATGATACGCTTATTCAATGTTCCCTATCACTTTTTTTTTCCTACTGTATTAAGGTGTGAGGGTCTAATATGTGGCCAGAAATCACAAAATTAATTCAAAATATGAATCTATAAAAACAAATGCGGCCACATTTTTGGCTTGAGATTATAGGACAGTGAAACTGGATTTTCACGGGAGAATAGCCATCACTCCTAGGCCAACAGAGCAGTTTTCTTCCACAGGTGATATGCTGCCAACCTGGTGCCTCCCCCTAGAACAGCCGCGGACCTTCAGTTCCTCCATCAGCCACTCCTCTTGATATGCCTCCTTCCTTCTATCCACACCCCCAGCAGCCACCCCAGGTGTACCGGGCACACCAGTGGCAGCAGGACGAGTCAGCCTGGGGCCCAGAGGATGACTCCAGGGAAATGCTCAGAGGGCCAGGAGGAGGCTGGGGCTGCCCAATGATATTAGCCCAGAGCTACACCAACAGTGGGAAGAGGCCAGTGGAGGCTTCCCATATTAACCTGAGCTCTGGTCTAATTCCATTTTTGTAGTAGTAGTAGTAGTAGTAGTAGTAGTAGTAGTAGTAGTAGTTTGCTGGAAACCAGGGCTGAAGTCAATTAGGATCCAGTTTTAATGACATGCTGATAATAACGAGCCTCAGACAAAGAGCTTTTGTAAACCCTGTCACACTGGTTCCTCAATCAGTTTTGAAAGGGAGATTATCGGCCTGGATTGACCAACAAAGAAATGGGGCCACCAAGGGCAGAGCTCATACGGGTCACCTCACACCTTGTTCATAATGGTCTATCCTGCCTCTAGATTGACAAAGCAAGGCTGCCTTTCCTGGGGTTTGGCCACCAAGCCCTTCTGGCCCAGGCACTGACTCAGTCTCAGTAGAAAATAACACCAACACGAGGACATCATGATGTCCTCTGACAGGCTGTGAACTTAGCAGACTGCTACAGCAGAAATCAGGACCCAGAAGGGAAATGGGTGGCTCCCATCTGGATGCAGAAATAAGTTACAACAGGGAAGAACTCAACGCCTGAGGGAGAAAAGAGGTCATTCAACCCGCCTTCCCCTCTCCTAAGTTTGGTCTCTCCGTACACTAAAGGCACTAAAAATTCCTACTGCTCCAAGGAGGAAAACAAAAATCCTCCCAAACTTCAGCCAGTAATTAGCATCCCATTTTCCAGGCTCTAATATAACAGACTAAGGAGTCTAGCAGGAGGGAAGGCACTGGTTGTTCTATCCCTACCCTCAGCCTACTATCTCCAGGGGGAAAAAAAGCTCCTTAGCATTGGTTACTCGCTGGAACAAGAAACTCACAGGCTCACTCAAATTTCTACTCCCTGGGTGTTTTCGATAGTGAAATTTGTTCACTTGCAGCCTCAGAATCATCCACCAGTTTCATGTACCACCAGTATAGTTGGTGGTACATGAGTAAGTCTGTAGCTTCCAACTAGGTGTGTTCAGATGGAAAAGCAAATTAAGTCACTCTGTTATGTCACCTTAGAAGGTAAAACCAGGACAACAAACCTGGGACATGCTGAGTCTTGCAGCCACAAGCTGTATTTTAATTAGTGGATGTAACCTTTCTAAATGGTACCTTGGCTAACTGGGCAGACTCTTATAAATAAAAACTTTCTACTGGTACACAATGGCTCGGTAGCTTCCAACATGCCACTTTCCCTCTAATCCCCTACAGAAAAGGAGCATGACATTGGTGAGCTTACCCACTGGCCCGTGAAGGGGCTGGGCTCAAAGCTCAGCACAAAAGCTCCCCATGAGGACGTCAGGCCACATCACCATCCCTGATGCGCTCAGGTGAAATAACAAGCCACAGTGGCCTTCCCCCCACCCCCAACCCACCGTGACTGTTAAAGACAGACCAGGACTTTGTACGACTTGTAGGTAGGCACAGGATGCTCCTGTCTGTAACTTTCCCATAATCCTCCTTGGTTACCAAACATGTGAATCCATATTCTAGCATTTAAGGACAGGAAATTGGGGTATCTGGTGATTACTTCTAATCAAATTTTCCTGGGAATTTTAAATTCTGAAAATCTAGCCCTTATTTTATGGCATCTGACAGGCGAACAGCTAAGATTTTTGTCCTTCAAAATGGCCTATCTCCCTTCTTCCGTTAAAGGGTGGTTTCTGCAGTGTGAGGCACACAGAACCAACTGAAAGAATCAATAAATTGCACAACCGTACAATGGCAAAGGGGTGACAGAGCAGGACCCTCTGCGTTTGTCTGAGGGCAATGGGGTCTTCACAGCTCCCTGCTCAGAAAAAGGAGCTCCTTGTCCCTGTAAAGGTGTCACTGGAGCCCTAACTCTATTGTGTTAGGACCAAAAAGAGCCCCGGGTGGGCAGGCTGGCTGAATGGAGGAGTACTGTGGACACTGGAGTCTACCTCTTGCTTCTCTGACTCTTGCTGGACCCTTCTGACAATAGCGAGGCTCTGCACCAGGGACCCTGCCATCTCTGTCCCACCACATCACTAGAACATCTTCAGTGTATTGTTTAAAGCCCTGAGGTATTTGGTATACACCTGCCAGTCAAGTGTCATCTCCTCAGGTTTGCCGCTAGCCAATCAAATGAGCATCAATTCTCACCGAAAAATTCACTGACCTCACATCTCCAGGGCTCAAGCAGAAATTGGGAAAACATGACAAACCTCACGCTCTGAGTATCATGGACCTGTTGCACTCTTTCAGCCTTCAGAATTCCCAGGCTGTCAAACAGACTTCATTTTACGTGCATTACAAGGATGCCACATAGTTAGCCCCCACACATACCCTACGAACATGAGACTGTGCGGGCAGGCATGGAGATTATGGGCATCTCTGCTGAGTCCGCAAGCAGACACATGCAAGGCACCGCACGTGCAGGAAAGCTGGCCAACACCCACAGAAAGCAGCACCACAGGTAAGCTCTCTTCTGACCAAGCGCTTGAGGCACCAATCTTAGAGCCTCAGTCTCCCACCACAGGGCTCAATAGCCGACACAGCAGCCTTCAGGGCCAGGCCCGGAGGGAGCCCAGGATGTGTGTGTGGTCCCATGTACGCTTGGCTCCCCACACACTCAGATGACACACAGGTGGGCTGCTGCCTTGGATTCCAGAACAAAGCAGAACCATCATGCAACAACATGCCAGCTTCTTTTTTAACTTGAGGACAATGGCTTTTCTCTAAATCACAGTTTTGTGAGTTTTACCTGCCCAACCCTTTCCACCCCAGGCTCCTGCCTGGGCTCCCTGTCCCTCGGCAGGCTGCACAAACAAACTTGCCGGCAGCTTTTCCCTCTGGGAACTCTGACCCGTGGGCACTTTATTCTGCTTCCCTTTCTCTTCCTGATTCTGCAAGCTGGCCTATCCCAGCCTCAGTGCCACCCTTCTATATTTTCACAGCTAGCAGATGATGACATTGTTATTTCACTTACAGATGAGGAAACTGGGGTGCCTCAGCCTGTAGGCGATATGCTGCTTCCCTCCTCCTAGCCAGTGCCCTTTCCATTCCACACCATCGCTCCCACCGCCCACCAGACTCCCCTGAATGGTCACCACCCTTGCAGAGCCAACCAGACCCCCGACCTGCAGTAAGTGTCAGCCATCTCCCAACAGTTAAGCACTGTGCCAAAATCAAGGAGGAAAAAAACACATAAAAATAAAAAGGCTTCCAACTTCCAACCACGAGGATACCACCTACTTAACTATATCTCTCTTCCCTGAAAATACCACCTTCTTAGCTACTACCCGTACACTAGTCCATTTCCAGCAACAAAGCCAAAAGACGTAGGCACAAACTCTCAAAGCCCTTGGAAAGCCAAAGAGGCGTTAAGACACCTAGGGACAAAGACGCTGGGTTCTGGCAGTCTCCGCGAAGGAAGCATGCTGTTACATTCAAGCACACCCATGTCACAGCCAGCCACGCCGTGGAGAAGACAAAGTCCCAGTGAGCCTTCCTCTATCCTAGAGGACAGACCAGCGACTCTGACTGGTCACCCCAGACTTAAATCAGATTTTTCTTCTTTTCAAACTTACAACTTTATAATTCTACACAGTGCCTATCACTTTTAGACTAAGCAACAGGCAATCGGGGAAGCAGGCACAGGGGAACCAGAGCTCACATTCTGAAATGGACGAGCAGCCACTGAGGCCGCTGAATTGCACCCGAGGCACTCCGGCCCTCGAACGGCCTGGCCGAGGCTGGGACTACCCAAGGTGCAGGCCGCCTCGGGCTCGGGGCCTCTCGCTGTCCGACGCTCAGGGTGTCTTACCAGGGGTCTCGGTCAGTGTAGTTGGTACTTGCTTGTTCCCCTTTCAAAGCTGAGGTGCAAATGACAACTGGAGTTAAGTCTTTGGTATTTCTGACACCCAGTGCATGGAGGCGTCAGAAAGATCTGGTCAGAAAAACAGGAACTGGGGAATCCTGGTAGGAAGGAGGCAGGAGTGGGCCAGAGTGTCAGCTCCCTTTCCTGCGCCCAGCAGCCTGGGTCACAGGGCACGGGGATCTGCAGGTGGGACAGCACAGAAGATAAATACTTACGTGGCTCCTTCTGCCTTCTTCATCTCCCACAGATGTGATAACTGTTTCTGAAAAGACCGTCTGTCCAGTCTGGTTGTTGGTTATCTGCAGTAGAACAAGTACAGTGAAAATGAGGTTGAAGGTTCCCTGGGGAAATAGAGTACTTCTTTTCTTTCCTTTTCTAATGCAGGGCGTAGAGTAAGCAAGACAGGATGCCTACTCCTCCTCCTCTGAGTTCTCCAGCGGCTGCGACCTGGGCAGCTCCGCCTGGTTCCACGCCAGGAGTCAGGAACATGGTCTGCTTTATCAGGAAGGGAAGAGGACCTGAAATGGCCGTGGACGGCACTCGGCGTGGCCCCTGACACTCAGCAGGCACTCGGCAACAGCAGCTATTCTTAACATTCTTGGGGCTCATCACTTGTAACTCATGGCGACCTTTTTTAAATTCTGGTGTGTGTCTGTTATACATAAGAACTTCCATATTTGAGGAATTGGAACATACAGTACAATACTGTAATGATCCAGATAAACATAGATATATGACAATGATCAAGATATAGTATACGTATACATATGGTATCCTGATCATGTTTGATTCCCTTCTTCCTCACACCATATTCTATGCCCCCTTTCTACAACCCTTTTTGCAACTTCAAATGTCTACTTCTTTGTTTTGTTTTGACTGCTGGGAAGCCTTGAGTTAAGTTTATTGTTCAAATGCAAAAGCAACTTAAGTTTCAGACGCATGTTTTTCCCCTCTAATCAGTAATCATTCTCTCTCTGGTTTTGCATCTAAGTTTTACCATTCTTATTTGGATTTTTGGCCTGTATATCAAACATGTAAATCAGGCCTTACTTCTCCGCCAGGACTGGGTGCTACAGAAATGAAGACATAACAGCCAAGACCACCCTTACCTTGTGAACTTCTCGGTGCACGTGGACAGTATTGTTCCCAACCTTTGTGTGCGTGTTGGTCTCATTGTGATAGCTAGCAGGTAAGCTTGCTAGATTCACTTCTGATGATGTTTTAGTAGCGGCTTCTTCTGCCTCCATCTATTAAGCCAATAAATGTAATGAGAAAAATGTTTTTCTAGTTACAAATGAGAGTCCAACAACAACAACAAAAAGAACCATTTCTCTTTCCCTCTTCTGCAATTGCAAAGAATCGTAACAAGGACAGGCCACTAAGTGAGAACGCAATAGGACAAGATGTTTTTACACGTACTATAGCCTTAAAATTTTACAACCCCCTGAGGAGGTGGATTTTAGTGTCCTTACTTTTCAAATGGGGAAACTGAGGTACAGGGAGGGCAAATGAATTCCCAAGATCCCCAGTGAAAGGCAGAATTAGAATGTGAATATGTTTCCATTAGACAGTTCGAGCCCTCATATAAATCCTGTTGCTGTCCATCTCCTAGTGGCCTAATCTATTCAGTTCAGCTCCCACACAGGCCAACAACCAATTCTGGCTCTCTCTCTCTCTCTCTCTCTCTCTCTCTCTCTCTCTCTCTCTCTCTCTCTCTCTCTCTCTCTCTCCCCACCCGCCCAGGGCATTCTCTGGCCAAAGAAGTATGCTCAGTCTGCACGGACCACAATACGCAGCAATGGGCAAGAGGGGGTAAATAACCCAGGGGCTTTGTAGACAACCTAAGGCATTTAGAATTGACAGTCTCTCTCTGATGACCTCCAGGGGGACTGAACCGAACCCCAAGTGCCCACAGTAGCAACCTGCTCATGGGCATACTCTTCATTGCCTTTCTTCTTTCCCACCTTACCCTCACTTCTGACAGATCACCTTAGGATTGTTCTTACATCCTTGTTGTGAGATCTGATGCTACTTAGAAGTGGTAAAGACCCAAATTAAGATAGTACCCTATCTCCTGCAGGTAGGGCCCACTCTACCTCTTAGATCCCCATATAGGATGCTCTGGCAGGGGGATCCCCACTGAAGGTCTACTGACATTCCTAGGATCTACACGCCTCAGGCCCTTCTTGAACATGTGTCTTCTCTGGTGTCAGGTCTTCGAGGTTGTGTCCATAAATCCCCCAGTCTTAGGAGGCTCCATGACATTCATACCAGATATAGCAGTCAACACATGCCCTTGCCCACTTCTCCTTCTGGATTTATCACCCTCCCCGAGCCTGGATGAGTGGGCAGCTGACAGTGTAACCCAAGGCCCAAAGGCAGAGCATATTATGGGCTGGTTGAGCCAATCAGATACTCAAGCTAAGAATTTCAAGTGAGAGGCTCAATGAGAAGTTCTGGTTGATGGCTGGCATTTTTTAAAATACAAAAATCTATGACTTTAGGCCATTTTTATTCCTTGAAACTAATTGTCAGGAAATACCTTTGTATTGAAAAAAAATCACTGTCGTCTGCCCCTTAAGTACTAGATGAGTCCCCCTTTTCTCTACCTCTCTTGACCAGATTTGCTAAGCTAAGGTAGACAATGGAAAGACTCTCCAAACCTCAGTGCAGCCAAAATTCAGTGAAGTAGACTTTCAAAGAAGTCTGCTGGGAACAAAGGCCCCACTCACCAGACAAGGCCTTGGTTAGTGCTGCTGCAAACGCAGCACTGGGCTATCAGTGAGATGATATTAAGATGTCTAACATCTGACCACTGGCTTTATTATATATTTAAGGTATTTAGGCCATTGTACCCTCATGAGGCAGGTGAAGAAAACACAGTAAAAGATCATCACATCATTTGTAAGTTGTGAAGTCTGTCCAACTCCAAATTATATGCATTTCCCAATATAAGATTTTACTTTACCCAAATAGTCCATGCTTTTACTATAAGATGAAAGAGTTAAACACAAACCAACTTGAAGATATTTATGGGCTGCAGTATATGATGTTCTCTATAAGCAAGTCAGGGGTTCAAAGAAGGGAAGAGATGAGACTTCCAGGAGGAGGAGGCAGCAATACTTGGCTGGAGTAGGCTGAGGTAGGCAAGGATATACAAAAGCTGAAAACAGCACTGCAAGGCAATGGCAGCCCAGACAAGCATGGTGTGGGCCACAGAGCAGAGCCACCACTTCCGGTCACAAGAGAAAATGGTAGCTGGGGAAGTGTGAGGGGGGTAGTCAATAGGCAGATCCACTGGACCGTGCTAACACAGACAGTTCTGGGTACATTAAGGCCATGCCCAACTCAAGGGTCTGGGATGTCTTCCCAGACCTGCCAAATTAGAATTTCTGGGGACAGGAATCCTGACACCACTGGGTTTCAAGTGTAGAAGAGAACCAGATCTGGGGAGAGGCCCAATAAGGAGCAAAGACTCAGCCTAAAAGAGCCAAGCCACTTGAGAGACAGCCATTGGATTACACAAGCAGATGCCTTTAGTATCAAGAGAGGGCAACACAGCAGAAGTATCTGAGTTCTGAAGTCACACAAGGCAGGTTCAAGTCCCAGCTCTGCTGCAAAGTAGCCACATGACCTCAGGCAGGACACCAAATCCCTCTAAAGCTCAATTTGCTGATTTTTAATGAGGCAAGCATGATTCTACTTTGTTGGGTATATGTATGAATTCAGGATCATGAAACCTAATTATTGGCATGGTACCTGCCATGTGACACATACGTAACACATACTTCAGGTGTGTCCAACATGTAGCCTGCTGGGTTTTTTTTGGGCCTTGATTTTCTAGAGATATAATATAGCTAATGCACATAAGTAATAAAATTTCCTTTAAAATTTTTTTCAATATAACTTTTTTTTTTTAACGAGGACAAAATAAAAAAACCCTGCAGGCCTCAGTTTGAACATGCTCAATAGCTGCTTTCATATAGTCGTTCTATTAGAAGGCAGTTTCACAAGAGCTGAGTTTGCCAGAAGGTGGAGGAGCAGGCAGAAGATAGGTATTTGGAGGACTGGTCAACAAAGTAGAGAAGAAACAGAAAGCAACTGGGGAGCGGGGAGGTTGGGGGGGGGGAAGGAATGGGCAAGAAATAACATTTTTTAAAGTGAGACATCCTGGCATGTTTAGTGATGGAAGACACAGCTGGAAAAGGGAAGAATGAAGATGCCAGAGAGAATATATCGGGCAGAAGAGAGGAATTATTTTAACTTTTTTTAAAAAAAAATATGCATTAGAATCTGAATCACACAGTCTGGCTTTCAAGTAACCAACAAGTTCCCAAACCTCAATTTTGCTATGCTGAGCTGACAGTCTTCTCATAGAACCATTCCTCTTCTACGCCTGTGGCTGTTTCCACAGAATGAGCTAAGAGTTCTTTAATAGCACCAGGAACTAAAAAGTACAGTTTACAATGGAAATTTCAACCACAGTAAGAGAAACTTAAGCCTGAAGCAATAGTTGTTTCATGGAGGAGGAATGTGAATGCTGTTTAAAATAGCATTTGAGTTGGTTGAATCCACATCTGTTAAAAGAGCAAAGTAGAAACACTGAACAGATATGTCCAGGTTGGTATTGGGGTTCTTCCTAGGACTACGTTAAGGCAAAAAGAACATCCTAAAACATACCAGTTACAAATGCAGCAGTGAGGATGCAAGCAGCAAAGTGGTTTTATCCTCAAGATATATTTATTAGTAACATACAGAATAATAAAACAGGAAAGTAGGAGTATCCCAGACTGAAGACATCCGAAGACTTGCTTCTTCCAACAACAACCTTTCAAATACGGCTACTTTGTCTCTTCTTAAAAAAAACATCAACAGCTCAGACAGCTGGAATATATAAAATGCCAGGAAGTTACTGGGAAGCAGATTCATGATTCAACTATGTAAACAATGCATCTGGTCTAGGACCTATTTGTTTCTTTCTTTGGATAAGAACTGAATAGCATCTATTGTGTGTACATAAGATTTTAGGGACTTTCTGGAAGTTTCTTTTTTTAAAAAACAACTAATACTTACAAATTATTACTGATGTATTCTATTCTTGAAGATATTATTGAAATACATTTCTAATATTTTAAGATTAGGTTCTAATACTTTTAAGCTATTTTAAAGGATATCTTAAGATAGATTTTATTGAGTCCATCAGCCACTGGTGGTGCTCTGCTATCACTCACACTGGTACTAATGCTATTGATATGATGATAATAATGGCTAACTATTTACTGAGAACCAACAATCTCCTGATCTCAGAAAAAGATGCTTATTTATATCTATTTTACTTATTCCCATATTTGATGGTCAGGCAATTTTCTTTACTCGAATCATTTCTTTCAACTCCCCTACCGCTCTAGAGAAGGACGCTGTCTCTATTTCCGACCTCCGATCCATACCAGGATGCAGGAAGGCCGGTCCCTGCTGCCCATTCTCCCGACACGGAAATGTTCAACCTTTCTCATTCTGTCCTCACAGCCTGCAAGGACGTTCACTGGGTAATGGTCACTGATTGGGGTAGATGGGACAATCACTGTCTTCTCCGGTTTAGCCTGCTCATACGTACAACTCATCCAGCGGAGTCCTGGAAAAACCCAATGGAGAAGACATGGCTACTAGGGTCCCGCTGGGTCCCACTGGGACCCACACTGCTCTGATCAGGGAAGAGACTGATGAGGCCCTGGCCCTATCAGAAGTTAATACCAGAGACCACGCTAAACTTTCTGAATAGTGGTGAGCATTTCCTTACTGATTAAGAACACAGAGGTGACCTAGTCTATCCTAGTAAGAACACATGTGTATGAGGGAAAGTCCTACAACCTAGATAAGAAAAGCAGATGCCTCGCCCTAGAGCTGGAAGGATCACAGACCCAACTTAGCCAGAAGCTTAGAGTTAGGAGATAGTGGAACCAATCTTATTCCTCTCATCCTTTAATTGTGCCATGTCATGACTACTTGGTGATCTCAGGAAACAAAGGCCATGGGTTTTGGAATTCAGGCCTGATGACCAGTGGACAGCTAGGGACAGGCTGCCCATGTTACTGCCTCTCAATTCAGTGTTCCCATTCACTGCAAACTCTATCAGGTTGACTCTACTGGGATGAAAAGGGAACTACAGCCATTCTGCCCAAGCTTGGGAGAAGAAAACAACCTCTTCCAGTAGGCAAGAGCCAGTATTTAAGACTTTGGCCAAGAAAGCTACCAAGCCGGAGGCAGCAGGAGTGTGGAGCAGCCTCACACACCATCCTGGACACTGTGGTCTCTCACTGACTCTTTCCCTGGGATGGCGGCACTTCTCCGAAGTTAGGCTGTGGCCAGAGCTAGCCTAAGAGAGATCACACCTGCCACCTCGGCCCCAGGAACAGCTCCCCATGCTGGATCAGAAGGGCCCAGGCAGCTTTCTCCATTGTGGGGGCCCGCCACTGAGTATAGATAAAGCAGGATGCCATTTAGTGTCTGGACCTGGGAAGTGCTGGAAGGAAGATCAAAGCTCTGCCAAGATATCTGGTATCTGATAATATTAGCTGCTACATAGTACACACCTCTTATTTGCCAGGTACCCACATTATCCCACATATCATGGTATTTCATTCTTATAGGAGGTGCTGGGAGCATGGCTCAGCAATTAAAACACTTGCCTATCAAGCAAAAGGCTCTGGGTTTGATTCCCTGGCACCAAATAAGCCAGGCATAGGGGTGAACGCCTGCAATCCCAGCATTCGAGAGGCTGAGACAGGAGACTTGCCATGAATTAAAGGCCTGCCTGGACTACCTAGTGAGTTCAGGACCAGCCTGGACTTACAGTGAGACCCTGTCTCAAACAAAAAAATCCTTATTAAACGATTTGCTCAATCACCTGCTAGTGAATGAGGGGCGCAGAGCTAGAGACCTGAGCCCAGGCTGATGCCACAGCTCTCTCGAGTGGAGGTGACGCTGCCTCTCATCAACTCAGCCACCACCTTCTGGCCTGCGTAGATGAGATTTAGGGTCTCCGTCTTCCTTTTCTACCTCTCAAAGTATTAAATTAATCAAGACAGAATGCCAGCAAAGGTCGGGGTTTCTGTATTCCCACATGGTGTCCTAATTGTATTTTAGGGGTCATGCCACAAACTCAAAGTCCAACAGACAAGCTAGAACTTGGAGCTGCTTGGAACTGGCTTAGCTTCTGCAAAACCACAGCGCTGGAACACCAGGGGCCCCAGGGCACCACTTCTAACAGGGAAGGGCAATGCATGCCCTAAGACAACAGCAGCCTGGCGGCCAGGCAGCCTGCAAGCAGATGGTGACTCCGACTACCAGAAGGGGGCCAGGAAAGAAGGGGATCCAGCCGAGACTTTCGGTGAACAAGTTTAGATCCAAACCCTCTGGCGAGTAGGCAGAAGGGATCACCCGGCGGCGCCCTTTAGTCAGTGGGTGTTTGCTGGCCAAGGCTGCGGCCACAGACAGCTCCGAGCACCGCCTTCCCCAGGCCCGCTCCCCAAAGCGTTACACCCCCGGAGCTCGGCGCCCTGCAGGTGCACCCACCTCCTCCACAGCGCTGCGCAGTTTGTGCTGGGTGTCCTCCATGAGCTCCTCAACCTCGCGGAACATCTCGTTGAGGGTGGCCTCCTCTTGCGGGTAGTTGAGAGCCGGGCCCGGCTGAAAGGGGGCTGAAGTCGCGGTCGGAGTGGGCGCTGGGGTCGTGGGGACGGCCACTGCAAGCAGCAGGCACACCAAGGTGCCCCCGAGCCACTGCATCTTCACTGTGCGCTCGCCGCTGCCTCCTGCGAGTCCCGGAGCTCGGTCAGGCGCGCGCCGAGCACGCCGTCGCCAGCCCGCCCGCCCCGCCGCCCGCCCGGGGGCCCTTTGCCCAGTACCCGCTCACCGACGGGGCCGAACCCAGCCCCCTCTCCCAGGCACAGCTACCCCGGACAGTCGCGCTCCCTACCTATCCGACCTACGCCCTCACGCCTCCGTACCCCCTTACTGGTACCTAGGGTGCACTCTGCTAGCTCCGGGGCCAGCCCCCTCTCTCCAACAGAAGAGCCTGGGTCCCCTTGCTAGGAGCGATCCCCGCTCGGGCTCGCCGGAGCTCCATCCCCGGTTCAAGCCCGGCCCCCTTTAGACTAAGGGCAGAACGCAACTCCAGCGCCGAGACCCCCGCCCCGCCGCACGCCGCTCCCCAGCCCCGACCCGGCGCGCGCTGCGCGGAGCGCGGGTCAGCCTCCGCCCCTCGCGAAGCACAACCAGTCCAGGGCCCGGCCCCGCACCCACCCAGGCGAGACCGAGCCGGGCCCTCCCGCGCCACGCCGCCCCTCACCCACCGACGCGACAGCGCTGCTCCGCGGGCTGGATCTGCCGGCCGGGCCGCGAGGCCGCCACGGAGCGTCAGGAGCGGGCGGCGGTGCGGGCGCGCGGCGGGGATGCGGCGGCGCCGGTACCCGAGCGAGCCCGCAGCCCGCGCCCCGCCCGCCGGCCGGGCCCCGCCCCCGCCAGGCCCCGCCCCGAGGGGGGCCGCTGCTCAGCCATTGGCCGCGCCGGGCGCCGCGCCCGCCTCTCAGCCGCGAGACACGCTCTGCGGGAAGCCGTCGCCCTGCGTGCGCCCTCGGCCCCGCCACGGCTCAGCACGCTGTCTGCTCAGGCCCCAGGTCTGGAACAGCCTTCCCGAGCGGCACCTCGCTGGTTCCACGCCAACTTCCGCCCCGCGCGGTCCTTCGGGACGAAATAGCCCCTCAGCTGTCTGCCTGGGTTGACGCCGTGCCCTCGCCAGCATTGCCCACGGGCTGCTTCCGGTGTGGGTCTGAAGAGCGCCAGTAAGCTCCTACAGGATGGCGAGGCCGAGCGACTGCGACCAGGCACCTGCAGCCAGCCCTGCGCCTGCCTGTTTCCCCACTGGGTCCACGTCTGTGCAGAACCAACTCTGTCCCAGTGAGTCGGAGGCCCAGTGTAAAGTGGAGGTCATGGTGGTATGTGAACCCGCCAGTTCTTGCGCAGGCTGCGTGCGCGGAGAACTGTGGCCCACGTGGTGTGGGGCCAGAGTGTCAGGTATCCCAGAACCCAGCACCACCTTATTCACAGCGGTATCCCCAGCACCTGGCACGGGGGCCCAGATATTTTGTAAAGAAATGCTGGTTCAAAGCCAGAACTTGTGGAGTACGCCTGCAGTCCCAGCACTCTAGGAGGCCAAGGCAGGAGAATCACAAGTTCCAGCCCAGCCTGGGCAACTTAATAACTTAGTGAGATCTTGACTCAGTTAAGAAAAGGGGAGGGGACTAAGGTTGTAGCTCAGTGTGAAAGTCCTGAGTTCGATCTGCAGTACTACAGAAAATTTTTCTCTTCAAACCTGCTCCCATCTGTTGATTATTCTGTCCGGTCAGTCCTTCCATCTCTCCTTGGCCTTGCTAATTCCCCCCAGAGTCTCAAAATTCAGGGACTCTTGGCCTTTTCCCTTCTCCATTCCTGCTGGTGGCAGTGCTCACCCATCACAACCTGACTTGGCAGACTCATCTGGTACTGTTTCCCCACAGGTACCAGGAGCTTCTTGGAGACAAGGACCAGTCACCAGAGCCTCAGCCCTAAACACTTGGTTCCTGAGAAATGGATGGGATGAATGGGCTGATCATCACATCAACATCTCTTGGTATGTCATTATCTCCACATCACTTGAGCTCTCCCTAAGTGCCAGGCACAGGGATTAATCCATCCAGTTCCCAGCAACTCTCTGATGTTGGTGCTGATACTTTTATTTGCAGTTTACAGATAAGAAACTCTCCAAAGTTCCTACCTCTAGCAAGTGGTTGAGCTAGGATTTGAACCCAGAGATCTGGATCCACAACCTTCACTTGTAACTGCCACATCGTTGAATTGCCACAAGTGTCAGCCTAAAGAAGGGCTATGTGTTTTTCCATACAGGCTCTAAATTTTATACTTCCAGATGGAGGAACACCAGGACTAAGTTCAGTTAGGAATGGAGGGTAAGAAGGGAGGGAAGGGGGGAAGATAAGGAAATCTGTCAGTCTCAAAGTTGTCTTCCCTGCCTGACACCTTGACTGTCCTTCCACCTACCCGGGATACTCTCAGACTGGCAGGAAAGGCATTGGGGCAGCTGCAGAGATAGTCCCAGAGAGATCCAGGCATGTTCTAGACTCCAAAAGGCTTGAGCAGGATTGAGGGGCTAGTTGGAGAAAGAGTTCCAGTCAGAATGGCCTTTGCAGAATTAGGGACCCAGACCACAGGGCTGGGAGGGGTCGGAGGCATTTAGGTCTGTGGTCTTTAGAATAAGAAACATTGTGAAATCCCCCAAACCCCCTATATCACTCCTTTGGCTCTACACTAGAAAAATTTTGTTTTTTTCTTTCGGTGTATTAGAAGCACTTTCCACCATTATATTAAAATTCTGAGTTCTCATATTTTCTCTGCACCAAATCATAAACTGGGGTTCCATTTTATGGCTAAGGAAGTGGCACCAAGTGATTATCACTTGCTGGAAATTTCCTAGAAAGTTAGTGGTCACATGGGGATTTTTGCATCCAGCTGTCCACCGTCCAGAAACAGGCATGTGTCTGGGAAGACGTGGAAAAAGCGGTTTATTGAAGCAGTGTTTGCAGTGGAAAAATATGAAAGCCACTTGTTAGTGTTTTTCAACAGAATGGACACCCAATATGATGCTATACAATAGTACACATGATGAGTAATATTTATAGTCAGTATCACCAAATCTCAAAAACATGATGCAGAACGGGAAAAGGAAATTTATAAAATTATGTATAAAAGATTATTTTAATATTACAAAACAAAAGGGGTCAGAAATTTAGCTCAGTGGTAGAGCACCTGCCGTGCACGTACGAAGCCCTGGGTTCGGTCCTCAGCACCAAAAAGAAAAAGTCAAATAAAAAAAGAAAAAGAAGATAAAATTACAAACAAGGGCACATATTATCTATGGATGCTACACATAAAGTAAAAAATACAGATATGTGCAGGCTGCTTCTGAGGGGAGACAGCAGAAGTGAGGGGGCCATCTGTAGTTGTCATTTGGAATATTTTATTTGAATTCCTCCAGCATGGAAGAAGCCTGAACAGAAGTGTCCCAAAGAGTCACATCTGTTTTATGCCATAGTTAAAGTAAGTATGTACCCAGGATATGTTTGTAATATTTCATGAATAATTTAGTAAAAGAAGTAAAAATGCAACTCCTTCTTACTCCAAAAGAAAAAGAAAAACCACAACTGAAAACACCCTCTTGTGGCCACGCAGGCTTCTGTTAGTTCTGTTGTTGATAGAGATGACTGCCCTCCCAAGGCCCAGCGGTGGGGCCTGCACTGCTAGGACGTGGAGCAGCATTTTCTCTTCATAGAATCCATCTGCCTGGCCAAGAGGTGCCTTGCAACCATAAGTGGAATAGGAGTTGCAGCTGAGTAATGGCTCATTCCAATAGATGGGGCTTATCAGAGTCTGCCTCCTCCCCCTCCCTCACCAACCCACACAGCCAGCATCCCCACCCAGGGGAGGGAACAGTACTAAAACCAGGAAACCTGGGATATCTGGAACACATAGACACAGTAAGGGCTCATGACTATTAGTCATCAATTTTTTAAACTTTAATCATTGCGCATAGATTAGACAAGGGGTGGATTTATTACACATTTCTTGCTCTTTTGCTCCGAAATAATGTGTGTATAACTTGGAACAAAAATGGGAAGAGTTGTTTGTGATCAGAGATAACAAATATATCTGCCAGCACTTCAGTGTCTTGCTTACCCTGCTAGAATGCAAGCCATGGGAGAATGCATGTGACGCTTGTCCCTGAAACCCTGTTCAGGGCCTTGGAGAGGGCATGCTCGGTACGTGCGGGCCTGTGGACCTACAGTGCAGTGAAGAGACGGGGCAGTGGGCAAGGCAAAGGAATGCTGCCAGCTGAAGAAGGAGGTATGAAGCTGACTCCTTTCAGAACAGCTATGAAGAACACCCATCCCTGACCCTGTGAACTGTGGTGGGAATGGGCTACAGGGGCTATCAGCACAGACAACTGCCCACTTGACGAGACCAAGGATGGACACTAGTCTGAAGCTGGAATCTGGAGAAACCATTCAACAGAGGAGAAGAATTTACAGAAGAGCCATGGACCTGAAGGAGGAATATTATGGTTTAGATCTGAAATACTCCCCAAAGCCTTTGTATAGCACTTGCATATAACCTATACAAACCCCCCTGTATATTGTATTCTTTCTTTTTTTCTCTCTCTCTCTCACTCTTGTGGTGCTAGGAATTGAAACCAGGACCTCACATATACTAAGCACATGTTCTACTACTGAGCTGCAGCCATAGCCCCCTCCTGTATACATTAAGTCATCTTTAGATTAATGATAATACCTAGTATAAACGCTATGTAAATCATCGTGATGTTGCAGTATTCAGGAAGTAATGACAAGAAAAATTATGTATGTGTTCAGTACAGATGTAAATTTTGTTCTGTGTAATAGTTTCTGTCTGTGCTTGTTTGAGTCTACTTACAGAGAACCTTGGACACAGAAGGCTAATGTACTTTCTTATTTACTTGTGCTAAGTGTAATGGTGTTTCTGTTGCTGGCTATCAAATTGCCTGAACTTAAACACTCAGGTGAATCTTACAAATGTCTGGAGGGTGAGACTCCAGCATTGGAATAAAGCAGTTGTCTTTGAGGAAGGGCTGCGCTAGAGGAGGTTATCCGCTTTTTCCTCTAGGAAAGGAAAGTTCCACCAGCTCCTGCTAAGATGGAGCAAGTCACCAGGGACACCTCCTCCTTTGTTAGCCAACCCCGACCTGCAGTGCCAGCCACCAATTTCAGAGAGCCTTCCTGGGTCCTGCCTGTAACTTGCTCTTGTTCTCAAGATTTGCTGCCAAGATTTTTCTGAATGGAATCTCCATCTGCTGTTGGAAAGAGTGTCCATGTGGACTCAGGGTTTCCATGAGGAACAGCCACTGAAAATCCAAAACATTAATTGGCTTTGCCAAGTTGCCGTGGGTGGGTGCTAAAGAGACCCGGAGGATCTGATTCTTGGCCCTGGAATGCAGCTTAAGGGGAAGAGCTTCGAGCCTGGGCTTTTGCTTTTTAGACTAGCAGGTGGATCCATGTGCTCTGTGTGTTCTTTCATGTGTTTCAAGTGAAAGATGACTAAACAGAGATTTTTGATGGAACCAGTGCCAAACAGGGAAAAAGTGAAGATTTTATGTAATTAAGCAATTATAGAGGAAGAATATCTACCAATGTATTTCTATCCAGTTCTCTCCACTGCTTAGGGACAGAATGATGTGTTTATTTCTTCTTTAAGGCAATTGTATTTTTATTTACTTTGGGGGAGGGGACAATTTAGCCTAGTACTTGTGCATGCTAGGCAAATGTTCAACCACTGAGCTACATTCCCAGCTCTTTGGGGCTGTTTTTGAAGCTGGCTACATAATAGAGTCACTCTTATAGAATTTTTCTACAAAACACAAATGACCACATGATCCACGCAGAGATGCTGATTCAGTAGATGTGAGAGGGGCCCCTTAATGCTATGACCCTGTCCTGATCCTGCAGGCCACCAGGAAACATTGCCGATGAGGGTTCTGTGATCATCGGGCATCACCACAAAGCTCTTCTCCCTTCCTGGATGCCTACTACCTAAACTTTGCAACAGCCTGGACAGGCCCAGGAATGCTTCCTGTCCTCAGCATGTGGCTGGAAGCTGCTGGAGAAGTGTAAAAAAGGCTGGACTTGGAGCTAGACTCTACTGGGTTCCTGCTGTGTATCAAACCCTAACATCCATGACCTTACTCCCAGTGTTCTTTAGCCTAATGGGCATGATAGTGCCGAAACCACACATCCCCTAGCTTCCACTGAAATAGGACAGAGGCCCTTCTGGTGACAAAAGATGAGGATTCTCAAACCTTAATCTTTGATCTGTTACCCGCTTTGTCTGTTTCCCTATCCTTTTGCCAGCAATGTATGGGATGGGGTGTGCCCTCCCCATGTCCCTCTGCTCTTATGGCAAGGACCAAGGGCACTATAGGCTAGGCCAGGTGAGACAGACTATTAACTCATATCCTATAAGTAGAGGAACATGCCTAAAACATAAGGATGAGGTCTAAAAAGTTACCATCCTCATGACCCAATGGAAAATTAGCAGGCCTGACACACCCAGCGATGCCTGTGAGCGCTAGTCCTGGCTGTTGGTTAACAGAACACTGTTCCCCACCAGAACTGTGCCCCCTTCAGCTTTTCTTCCTCTCGGTGCCTCTTCCCATTTCCTCTCCTTTCTCAAGTAAAGCCTGTAAATTCATGCCGTTGCCTCAGTTTTAATTGCTATCACCCCTGAAGCCAGCTCCCACGTGCTTCCTGTATCGCCAGCCATCACTCAGGTGATCAGGGACATCGCCAGGGAATATGTTTGTACACCTAAGATCCAACCCTGGCTTCTGGTCTGTGTTGCTACCACGCTACCACCATCTCCAGCAGGATTGTTGTGCCCTTCTAATGATAGGGAGCCAACACTGAACAGGTGCTGCGCTCAGCCGCCTGACAGGTGCTTCTCAGGAAGTGGGGCAGCTCCTGTTGGGTTCTGCTACATTGAGATTCTTGCTGGCCAGCACTACAGAGGGATGAACTGCCAGTATACACAGCTATATAGATGTGTCTTAAGTGCAATTTGCTTTTGGGAAGAGGCTAGATTCAAAAGACTACTTAACAGATCCATTTATATAATTTCCTAGAAAAGGCAAAATATTGGAACTGCAAACAGATCATTGGATGCCTGAGGCTGAGACGGGTGAAGAGTTGACGAACATTTGGAGGATTCTTTACCTTGATTGGGTGGTAGGTAAGTGACATTGGTATATATTTGGGAAAACTGACATTTAAGAGGCTGAATTTTACATATATAGGTTGCAAGCAAATTAAAAGAAAATTGGAGAAGAGGTAAAATAGCTTGGCTAAGATCAAAGCTAGGATTTCTCACAGGTATATTTGGTGCCTTAATCCTGACTTTTAACTACAATAAAATATGGTTACTTGAGAACTTCAGTCAGTTGTGCAGGTGAAAGGGTCCCTCCTCAGGAAAGGGACTGTGGCCGGCCAGGTGTGTCAGGCAAGGAAGTAAGCGGCAGGGGCATCACAGGGTGAGAGCAGAGCTGTGTCTTGGTTATGAGGTTGCTCCCTCCAGATTAATAATCTGGGTAAGTTAGTTTATCTCTCAAAATGTATCTCATTTTTATGTAGCTGCTGCTTTGTTGAGAGTAACAGAAACCTGCCTTTAAAAAATCTTCCCCAGGAGTCACTGGAATGTCGTTGAATGTAGATCAGGAGCTCAGAGGCAACTCCACAATGCCTGTGTTACCCCCTGAGTAACTTGAACGAGTTCCTCTGCTTCTCGGAGCTCCGTTTTCTGCACCTATAAAAGGAAAGCAGGAACTGGATCTACCTCGTGGGACTGCTATAAATTCCTTACAGCCTTCAGCAAAGTACCTGGTGCATAGTAAGCACCGGCAACATTGGCTAATATTTGTTATCACCTTGACATGATTACCAGGCCAAACCAACGGGGCTTTGCAAAGGGTGCAGGGAACAGAACCCCTTTGTGTGTACTCAGACGGGTTTCTGGGGAAGGCAGGCCGAGGGAGCGTCTACTGCAAATGTGTTGAGACCACAAAGGGCCATGGAGGGTCTGCTGCACAGCTCTGTTTATGCATGCAAACCTTCTGTCTGTCTCCTACACAGAGCTGCCAGGATGGCCAGGTCACAATTTCACATAATAAACAAATTGTGTACCCAGAGCTTGCTCCCCTCCTCTTGTAGATCCTGTTGCTGGGGTGCTCCATGTTGGGCAGCTATTCCTGTCTCAGAATTTCAGGATCTCCCTCCCCCTCTGTGTTGAGATTTGCATTGGATCTCTGAGGAAATATGAACAAGCTTCAAATGAAGGAATTTGCCTCAAATCCTATTAACAAAAGAAATACTTCCAGTGATTAGAGTAATTTAGATAGATGTTGCTAAAATTGTGTCTTACAAAAATTTTAGGGTGAATGCCTATCTTCAAAAGCCAGTTGTTAGGGATTAGGTCTAAAATGTCTCACAAAAGTGCCATGTCTGGAGATGGGCTTTCAGCAGGTGATTAGATCTTGGGGTGCGATACTTACCAGCGTACTTAGTTCATTGATGGGTTCGCAGTCAACTGGACAGTTAAGATGCTGGGCCTGGTCAGAAGAGGTGGGCCACAGGGGACTGGACTTGGAAGAGTGACTACTTGTCCCTGGCTCTTCCCCTCTCACCCTGCTTTGGGGAACAGCATTTCTCCACCATGCCATTCTGTCATGCGGCTTCTGTCTGGAAGCCTGCTAGTCATCAATGACACCCACTGAAACTGTGAGCCAAAATAAACCTGTCTTCCTTTAAGTTGTGCTTGTTAGATCTCTTGTCCTAGTGACGGGAAAGTGACTAATACATCAGTCAAAGAGACAAGCCATAGTAAAGGCAAGAAAGGAACTTTGCTCATTATTAGCTATGCTGGGAAACAGGGATGAGTTTCCTCAATCCTGTCTTTTGGGCCATCTACAAGGATCCCAGGATTGTATAGAGGAAGAATTGAGACAAAGAGTAAAAGGTATGCACAACCGAGCAACCTTGGTCAAACTGTGATCCAGATGCTACCTCAATTCTGGTTCTCCAAGATCCTGCTGGCTCTGGAGAAGTCATTATCGATTAAGGGGGCATTTCAGTTCCCATCATGAGATGATTGTTTCTACTTAGGGAAGCCACGTCATCACTGGGTGATCTGCCTGCAAGACTTAGTCTTCTGAAATCTTGAAAATACCTTATTTTCCTCTTGGTATTCTTAGTCTTTTTTTTTTTTTCCTCAGTACTAGAAATTGAACCCAGGGTCTTTGTGCACAACTACATTCCTTGCCTATTTTTATTAAAAATGATATTTTATTTTATTATTTTTAAGACAAGGTCTCTCTAAGTCACTCTCAAATTTGCAGTTCTCCTGACTCAGCCTCTTAAAGTTCTGGGATTACCAGTGTTCACCACTACGCATAGCTTGGTATCTTTAGTCTTGAAGTGGGACAAGAGAAATTACGTAAATTTAGGGCTAATTAACCTTGAATTACCAGTTTTTAGACAAACATTCCTGGAGTTGTTGATACGGTTGTGTTCAGAGCTAAGCAGGAAGTTGACCCAAAGTTGAAGGTAGTAAAAGGAGATAGATACAGATAACCACAGGAGGCCAAGGTTTTATCCAGCTTTTAGTGACCTGCTAAACTCTGTAGGCCTAAGAGAAAAGCCAACGTTTTTCAACAAAGGAAACCTGCAAGTCCTGTCACATCTTTTCATTTTGGTTTCTCTGCCACTGTTTTGCTCCACCCCTTTCTTTGGGGTCAGAGGTAGAGCCTAGGAGTAAGTGCAAGTGCTAAATGTCTGTGAAGGACGACAACCCCTTGCCTGTTTACTTGGTCTGCTTTGGAACTCCACCTGAGGGGACCATAGTCCAGCATCTGTCATCCTCTGGGCTAGTGGATCTCAGACTTCAGCAAGCACTAGAATCATCAGGGGCACCCTAGGGCAGCAGATATTAAGCACTTGGCAGCATCCAGGTGATTATCCTACTATGGTTGGTCTGGGGACCAAACTTTTGGAAACTCTATTCTTTTCTTTTCTTTTCTTTTCTTTTCTTTTCCTTCCTTTCTTTCTTTTTCTTTTTCTTTCTTTTCTTTCTTTTCTTTTCTTTTCTTTCTTTCAATATGTAGTCCAGGCAGGCCTTGAACCTATGATCCTTCTGCCTCAACCTCTCAGGTGCTAGAATTACAGGCTTGCATTATCACTATTCTTAGCTGTTGGGGGATATTATAAGCTTCACTTAGTGAGAAGGGACGGATAGCATTGCCAGTAGCACTGTAGCCCATGAGAGAGAGAGAGAGAGAGACTGTGACTATAAACAAAGTAGAAAGAAAAGTTGTTTTTCAAACTTCATGTTCTGCTTCCAGCGGCAGTTACCACTAAACCTTCTTGGGGTTTTTGGTTGGTTGGTTGGTTGATTGGTTGGGTATTTTTGTTTTTGTTTTTGCAACAGGGTCTTACTCTGTAATACAGGCTGGTCCTGAACTCACTGTGAAGCCTGGGCTGGCCTTGAACTCACAGCAATCCTCCTGCCTCAGCCTGCCTTATGCTCAGATTACAGGCATATGCCACTGTGTGGTGCTGTGGAATCAAACTCAGGGCCTTGTATTTGCAAGGCAAGTACTTTAACTGCTGAGCTATTCCTCCAGTATGTAAACATTCTTGATAAGGTTCAGACTACAGGAAATGATGAAAAATATGCTCAGGAAAATGGAATAGGTTACAGAATCCTAGGATAGGTGGACAGAGCAATGTTTATACAGCAGAGCTGAAAAACAATGCTGAGTGTTGCAAGGTAAGGTCAGAAATGGGGATTCTAAAAAGCAAGCCAATTAGAAACTGGTTTGAGATGGTTTCTGTGCAGGTAGGAATTAGCTATTCAGGCCCAGGGGCAGACTAGTGGTAGACAGGCTGTTGTTAATGAACTGATGGGTAGGTATATGCTAGGGCAGGCAACTGATGGGGCAGGGGTCAAATGGAACTGAATGTCTCTTAAAACTGAAATGTTACATGAACACATGCCTCAATCCCAACACTCTGGGAGGCTGAGGCAGGAAGATTGCAAGTTCAAGCCCAGTCTGGCAATTTAGGGACTTTTAGTATGACACTGTCTCCATAAAGGCTAGGAATGTAGCTCAGTGTGTGAGAACTCAATCTACAGGGGTGCGGAGGGGGTGAGTTAAGTGAGAAATTAGGCTTTAGAAATTAGATTTTAGGAATATTTTCTAAAATCATGAGATATTATTTTCACCTCTGAAAGGAAGTGAGCTGAAGTAAGCAGTTCTAGTCTCATTTATGCTACTGGTATGTATTGATGGCCTTTCATGAGCTACACTCCATTTTTTTATAGCATTTCCATTTTGTGGAGTAGAAAGAAGAAACTTCTAAATCATAAACATCACCACCCTGTGCATCCATACACATGTGGTCACACACACAGAACTAAGCACTAACTTTATTTTTTGCAGTACTAAAGATTGAGTCTGGGGTCTTTCAATCTCTAGAGCTACATCCTCCCTAATCTTTTTTATTACATTTAAAACACAAATTGGAACAGAGTCTCACAATGTCACTAAGTCACCAGGATGGGCTCACATTTGTGATTCTCTTGCCTCAGTTTCCTAGAGTGCTGGGATTACAGGTGTATTCCGCAACACACAGCAAAGTAAATAATATTTTAGGTGTTGATCGATACTATGAAAAATATTAAGCAGAAAGGAGACTGAGAAAGACGAAGGAAAGTTGCTTTTTAAGTATGGGGTATATTAGAGAAACATCTCTGATAAGACATCATTTAAGCAGAGACATGAAGAAAGTAAGCATGGTATCTGATAAGGATCTAATAGCCAGAATAGGTAAAGAGCACTTACAACTCAATAATAACCCCCCACACACACATACACATACACATACACATACATACATACATACATACATACACATACACCAATTAAAAAATGAAGGATCTGAAGAGACTTCTCTAGAGAAGACATACAAAAGGCCAAAAAGCATATGAAAAGATGTTCCACATCACTAGTCATGAGGAAAAAGGCAAACCAAAGCCACTATGAGATATCACTTCACATTCATTCAGAAGTGTTCACACTCATAACAAATGTTGTTGAGAATGTGGGTAAACTGGAACCCTCATATGAGATCAATAGAAATGTAAAATAGTTCTGTCACTGTGGAAAATTGTTTGGCTATCCCTCAAAAAGTTAAACATAGAATTATCATGTAACTTAGCAGTTCTACTCCTAGAATTGAAACTAAATATATAAACAAGTATGTATATAAGTTGTTTATGGTGGAATTCTTCATAAGAGCTGAAATCAAATAGCTCAGAAGTCTATCAACAGATAAAGGGATAAGCAAATTGTGATATATGTACATATATATCACATTATATCACTATTTATATGTCACAGATATATATGTATATCTGTGACCTGTTTGTGCTGTTCAGTTGGTGGTGCTTTCCTCCAGGACCTTAGACTTCAGGGACCACAGTCATCAGTGGTCAGAGAGTAGCTATTTAAAATGCCCTTAGTTTAGATCAACAAGACCACAAATGAAGGTCAAGTTGAGTCATCTGACAATAACAAAAACATAGATTGCTTCTTTGTAACATTAAAGGAAATTCAGGAGTTTCTGTACGATCTGTCTGGTGCATATATACGGAGCAGGCAAACCCCGACTGTTCCAGAGAAGCAGCCTGTGTGCCTGGGGCTGTTCCTGGGAGTAGCAGCCAGCCTGAGGCAGCCCATGGCTGGAGATGATGTCTTTGTGTCCTCATACTCCTAGGAGAGTCCTCACCCAGAATTCAACACCACTTCTACAGTGCCCTTGACACACCCTTGAAGAAATAATTGAGATATTTTTCTGTGATCAGGCCAGTAACAGAGTAAATCTATAGCCAGTGACCAGATGACAGAGGTCATGGCTGCCCCCAAAGACATCACAAGAAGACAACTTGTGGGAATGCGAGCATTAATTCTCTCCCTACAGCTGACTAAACGATCTGCTCACAACTTGCTGTTCTGATAACAGCCTTCTGGGCTTCAAGGCCTGGAGCTAGAACATGCCTTTCTGTTCTGAAGTAAATGAAACAAAGTATTTCTTGATAAATTTTCACATCCCTACCTGCAAGTATATTTGGCCTTGTAATTTGTAATGAAGCTAACCATTGGTTGATTTCTGATATGCTTTTGAAAGACCTCTGTAATGAACTGATGCATTAAGCCTTTTCTTTTTTTTTTTTTTTCCTTGCTGCATTCCCCCATTCCTTCAGTAAATATGGGAAGAGACCTCAGCAAAATGTTACACTATGATGCTGCCATCCTTGCAGTGCGAATCTGGTGCTAACCTCTGCAGGTCTCAGTGCCCTTAAAGGTGCCATTCTAATATACAATAAAATTATATAAAAAGAATGAAGTACTGATATACCCTACAACATGGGTGAGAGTACTTACATAAGGACACATGGTATGATTCCACTTATGTGAAACATCTGCAACAGATGAATTCATCATTATTGTCAGGGACTGGGGAAGGGAAGAAACTCCTTAATAGATTTGGGATTTGACTTTAAAGTACAGGAATATTTCGGAACAAAACAGAAGTGGTGGTTATGTAACATTGTGAAAGTACTAAGCGCCATGGAACTATTCACTTCAAACTGAATTTCTTATTAAGGTACAAAGAAAGAAAATGAAGAATGATACCCAAGATAAATCATGAAAACAAAAGAAAGAACAAACAACAAAAAATATGCATAGTACATTACTGAGTACCTATCAGAATAGACTACCTTCTAGTTACTATTTGTTTTCTTGTACCTAATGAAATTTGTAAAATCTCCAAGCATTAGCTATGCAAAACATTAGGAGTTAATAAAACATTTTCAGAACTGGTGCTGAGTGAAGTCAGACTTGGGTTGAGATTCCAGTCCTGACACCCTCAGCTAGTCAAGATGTGTCACTCCACTTCTCTTAGCTTGGGGTTCCACATCCAGAAGGTTAGAACAATCACCTATTCCCCAGAGATACCATACCCATAAATAAGATTATGCAGGGAAAGGACGTGGTGTTTGGGATTTAGTGAGTGCTGGGAAAGAGTCTACGGGAAGCTTCTCCTCAAAGCACTTCTGATACTAGATGGGAGAGGTTTCCCATAGCAGCAATCAGTTCTCCAGCTCTTCAGATACTAGTTAGGTATCTGTTAGGTCCCCACAAAGCCGCATGTGTTTTGCTATTATGGATAATCTATGTGTCCCATGTACTTTTAGGAGGAAGGGCTTGGTTGGGAGGGGTGCATACTGAGGATGTGGTAGATCACTGAGAGTTCTGGAAGGATATCCTCTTGCCCTGACTTCTGAAGCACTGATCCTTCTCCTGGCTGTAACCTGAGAAGACCCTTCTTGCCAGTGCCTGATACCCATGAAGGATTGAGACCTTCTGAAACTGTCACCTGAAACAAACTTTTCCTTTTCTCCCTTAAGTTGTGAGTGTCGGGTATTGTGTCCCATCAATAAAAAAGTGACTAAGACAGAAATCAGTGCTGGTTATAAGGTAGTTGCTGTGGTTTTATCCGAACGTATGGTTTAGAAGCCTTTGGAAAGGTTTGGACATGCTGGCTAGAAAAGCCTTAAAATGCTCTGAGCCAAGCTTGATGGAGATTCTGGTCAGAGCTCAGAAGACCATAATGCTGAAAGAACTGATCAGAAAGGCCAAGCTCCAGAGGTTTTAGATGAAAAGGAAGACTCTATTGGCAATTGATCTAGAAACCATGTATGCTATACTTTGGGGAAAAGTATGTTGAGTTTTGCCCTGTCCTGAGACTGCCTGAAGCTGAGATTAAAGGCAGTAGACTAGTTAATCTGGTGGAGAGAATTTAGAGGAAGTCCAATTTTTAGGCTGTCACATGAGTTCTTCTTGCTGCTTTGAGCCAGCTCTATATTGAAAAGTAGGAAAACACGGCAAAAGAAAAACATGTAAAAAACTTGCTGTTTTGTCATAATAAAAGAGATTGCAATGTTGGGGCAAAAGAACATATGGTTGCTAAAGAGATTAGCATTAAAAGAAGTTAAGTGCTTTATATCAGGACTATAAAAAGGATGTTTTGAGGACATCTCAGGAATCAGCAGGAATTCACCCTTTACTCAGTCAAGAGAGAAAGGCAAAAGACTTCCTTTGAAAAGAGAGCTCCAGGGCATCCTGCAGGGCAACCTGGGAAAGTGAACTCCCAAGGGGTTCAGCCATCTAGAAATTCAGAGGCCTTTGCAGCCATTTTTCATGTGAGACAGACTCCGGCTTAAGCCAGGGGCGGATCCGGGCATCATCTACAAGGTGTGGATTTCACAGACATACAGAATCCAAGAATTGTGGGGTCACGGAAGCTTCCACCCAGATGTCGTTAAGAAGGCCTTGGAGGCTAGGCAGTGTATCCTGGGAGGGCAGCACATGAAGCTGTGGAAGGGAAGCCAGATGTTCAGTGAGAATCCTGGAAATTTGGAGATGCCAGGAATGTGGATCATCTGCAGAGGAAGGCCACAGACTATGAGTGGAGCCAGCCCAAAAGGGAAGCCATGCAGGTTGCAGCCAGAGGCAAGACCATAGGGTGCGGGCCACCCAAAGCCTTTGGAGCTCGCTTCTTGTCATGTCATGCACCAGGTGCTGCACCTGGAGCTACAGGACTTAACGGAACCACAGAATTTGATGTTTTCCTTGCTGGCTTTCAGGTTTACTGTGCTGATTTCTATTCTCCTGTTCCTCCCTTTTGGAACGGGAATGTTTATCCTGTGCTACTTTACATTGGCAGTGTTTAACTTTTCTTCAGTTTTCACAGGGGCTCACAGCTAAAGTTTGCTTTGAGTCCCGGGGGAGGCTTTGAACTTGTACTTTTTAGTGGTGCTAGAACTGTTAAGATGGCAGCTCTTAGAGATGGACTAACTGTATTTTGTATATGGAGGTGGACATGAGTCTTTGGAGGTCAGGGGTGGAATTTCATGTTTTAGATCTGGAGTACCTCTCAAAAACCTTATTATTTGGATACTGTATATTATTTATGGATTTAATATGTTGTTAAGTGGTGGGGCTTAGTTGGAAGGGACAGATGACTGAGGATATGGTAGATTACTGAGGGTATAGTGGATCACTAGGGATGTGGCCATATACTCTTGCCATAGCTTTTCCCCAAGCATTGATCCTTCCTGTTGCAATGGTATCAGCAGCTGTTCTCTGCCAAAACCTTCCCACCATTGCCAGCCACCCATGAATGAATTGAGCCCTCCTGAAATGAACTAAAACATACCATTCCTCTCTTAAGTTGTGGGAGTAGGATATTGTGTCCCAACAATGAAAAAGTAACTAAGAAGGTGTCCTATAATTCACCCTAATTCTTATGCTAATTACCTGTAGTTTGTGCAGACCCCAGAGGTTCAGGGATCATTCTTATAAGTCACCCATACCTTATAGTCAGTGGAAAGTCCCAGATTGTTACTTGTGCCTCTGGCTGGCTAGCTATAATTAAAGATTTCAATGACCCCTTCCTCAGGTTTGTAAATTTACCAGTCTAACTTGCAGAAAAGTGTTTACTTATTATTACCTATTTGCAATAGTTTACATGTTATACATAAGCTCCTCACACGTACTGCTCACTTCTTATCTGGTGCTATACATAAACTCCTCATCTATACTTATGTTAGTAAACCCAGTAAAATCCTTAGTTCACCAAATTGGCTATTCATGTAATCTGGCTTATTATTAAGGATAAAACTCAGGAAGAAAGGACATTCAGGGGTCAGAGGATGATGGTAGGATGTACAAAGCTTCCGTGCGCAGACCTCTTGCAGAACCTCTTCTGTTTCCTGGCTTATACAAGTGATCAGGCTTGTTCTGCCGCAACTTTCCATCATGATGTTCTACTTCATCACCAAAAACAATGGAGCCTCCCAGCCATGGACTGAAACCTCTGAAACTAGGAGCCAAAATATACCTTTCTTCCTTGTAAATTGATAACGTTCTCAGGTAGTTTGTCATAGTAACAGAAAGATGACTAACTCAGAAGCTCTCAGGATTCTGTTGTTGAGAGTTTTTATGAACAGTCCACTATATAGATTGATGCAATTATTGGCCTTTGGTGATTAACACCACTTCCAGCGCATTGTTGGGGGTGACAATTTCAGACCTCTAATCATCTGTGACCTTTCTGACTTAATTTAGACCTTTAGACTTAATTTATCTTGTAGTTCTTATCACCTGTCATATCATTAGCATACGAAAGACACTTGTAACTCTGGAGATGCCAAGAGTTTTAGAAGCTGTGTCCAGAAACCAGGGTCAAAGACCAAATCGGTATTTCCCACTTACCAAAGATTGCTGTTAACCAGGTCCTTAAAAGAAGAGAAAACAGAAGAGAAGCACTATGCAAGGACTAAGGCCTACTAAATGATAGAGTGCTTGCCTCGCGTGTGCAAGGTGCTGGCTTTAATCTCAGCACTGCAAATAATAAAATAATAACATAAAATAGTCTATACAATTAAAAAAGAAGAAAAGAAAACACTGTGAAAACCCTGTTCCTCAAATCTAGCAGGCTGTTTCACTTTTGACAGTGAGAAAGCCCTTGAGGTTTTCCATACCAGAGGCAAAGGCAAGGCTAGGCCATGTGTCAGAGCCACCTGATGATGATATACTCAGAAGCAAGGGAAGGTGGCCTCTATGGGGCCCATGGTTGCCAGTATACACTGGGCTGAGGCCAAACCATAGCCAGGTGGACATGGAATTACTTTTAGGAAAGACGAAGAGTGGCCAGTGTTCCTGTAAAATCTACTAGAGTTTAAAGGGCATGTCCTTTATTGCTGCCCATTTGGGCAGCTCTCCTGAGGTTCTAGGAGGTGGCAGGCCCCATCTGGCTGTGCAGGGCCCATCTTCCCCTGCCTCTTGTGTTCTGAACAGAGTGTCCGTTACCCGCCCCCCCCCCCCCCCCCCCCCCCCCC
>PVKB01001698.1:81119-243902 GCA_004027205.1 Ctenodactylus gundi | reverse complement strand
TGAGAAAAAGAGAGTGAGGGAAGACACGCTGCCTCCAGCCTGTGCTATCATCTGCTCTCCCCACCTCATTTTTATGTGGCGGTGCTGGGCCTTTTGTCTTTTGATTCCTAGCTCACAGGCATGGGCCCAAACCAAGCCACATGTTCTCTTTCTGGAATTAAAGGACTCCCTGCTTGTGGCTGAGCACTCACTCAGGAGTAGAGGCCCCCAAGGCCCACACAGAGAAAGAAGGTCAAATTGCTTGAGGGGAGGAAATGCCTCATGGGAAGGGGCACAGAGCCAGAGGCAGGGGCAGTGCGGGGGAGCCCCAGGTCCTGGCCTCCTGGAAGTCTCCCTGCTGCCATGCATAATCAGGGCCCTTAATGCACTTAGGACCTTTATAGTTAATTCCCCCTTTAATTCAGCTAGTTCCAATAGGTTATGCTGTTTGTAACTAAAGAGCCCTAGCTAAGAAAGAGAAAACTTTCAGAGACTTCTCACATTCACATTCCTAACTCTCCTTAGCTAAGGAAAACGATAAAAAGTGCTCTTTAAGGTGGCACGGGGCATGGGGTGAGACAGGAGTGAAGCAGCCGCAGCTGACAGAGTCCTGGGAGACAGAGTGCAGTTGCTCTCAGTCATCATCATCTCTGCTGGGTGGGCTCTTCAGTGACTCAACGGCCCTGAGTCCCCGCAGGCCCGTGAGGGAGCCCTCCTCTGTGCTCCTGGGAACAGCCTCTTGCCTACGCCTTATAATTCCTCACCAGTGCTCCTGTGAGCCACCCCAATACACTCACTGTTTCACCAAATTGATTGCTGGCAAAATAGTTTCTTAGTCCTGTCTGTGCTGACTTATCTGGGGTGAAGAGATGTTAGTGTTCGCTTTTCCCCAGGAAAAGATTGTTTCATGTGACATAGTTTCTCAGGCAACAGAGAGCCTAGCTTTTTTTTTTTAAAGAGGAATTTTTCCTCAAATTCTAGTCATATGTAGTGGCTATAGTTATATTAATTTCTCAATACTGGATACACATTAGAATGTTCTGGAAAGCTTCCCTCCCCCCATTTATAGATGTATACATGTGATACATATTGTTTACATTGAACTTGAGTGTTTTGTGCACATATATATCACGTCAAGATTACAAATCCTTCCCTCTTCCTTTTTGACCCTCCCACACGGTTCTCCTCCCCCAGTTACCACTATTCCCCCCATTTCTATGAAATGACTGTGTTCTGGCTTTCTCATACTAGAGAAACCATTCAGTATTTAAACTTCTGTGTCTGACCCACTTCACTGACATGATGGTCTCAAGTTACATCCATTCACCAATAAAAGACTCAAAACTGCCTGGCTTTATAAACAAGTAGTATTCCATTGTGTACATATACCACAGTTTATGTACCCACTGATCTGTTAATGGATATTTGGGTGTCTTCCACATTGTAGCTATTGTTAGTTGTGCTGCTGTGAACATGGGTATACATGTATCTCTTTTATATGATGCTTTTAACTCTTTTGGAAAGACTCCTAGAAGAGGTATCCCTGGATCAAAGGGAGTATTTCTATACAGCCATAGTGGTTGTACCAGTTTACATTCCCGCCAGCAGTGTGAGAGGGTTCTTTTTCCCCCACAGCCTTGTCAGCACTGATTGCTGTTTGAGTTCTTGATGTGCACCATTCTCTCTGGAGATAGATGGTATCTTAGTGATGTTTTGATTTGCATTTCTCTAATGGCTAAGGATGTTGAACATCTTTTCATGTATTTATGACCATTTGAACTTGTTCATTCAAGAACTGCCTATTCATTTTCATTGCCCAATTTTTGATCTCTGGAAAGCTTTTAAACTATCAATGCCTGGTCCTAGCATCCAGAAAGTCTACTATGATAGATTCTAGTTGCCCCAATCTAGACTAGTGTTCCTTCCCTCTCCTCCCTTTTCATCCTAGGTCTCCAAACCTAATGTGTGCTTTATAATTCTGTCACACTTCAATTTAGACTCTCCTCATTTCAAGTGCCTCTAGCCAAACATGGCGGGCCTCACAGACACAAGAATTATCTTTCAGTCTTAACCTATTTTAATAATATTTGTATACCCTTTGACATATGCATACTAATTCTAAGAATCTGTACTTGGAAAATCCTCGCATAAATGTAAAAATGCTCACATAAGTGTATTCATTATAGCTTCTGTTTTGTCATGGTCCTCTCAGGCTGGCCTGAAACTTACAGTCTTACTGTCTCAGCTTCCCAGGTAGCTGGGGCTACAGGTGTGCACCTTTTCTACAGCCTTGCTACTTATGAGCAGTAGAGTCTGGGCCTGAAAGCCAAACTACTTATGTGTGAATCCTGCCTCTGGCACTTTAATAACTATACACCTTGATAAATTATTAAACCTTTCCCTCCATTTCCTCATCTATAATAGACCTGCAACAGTGGGCCATTTACAAAGATTAATAGAGATAATCTACATTCAAAATGTCTCGCTGGTACTGGTCATAGAGGATGTTCAATAAAGTTTAGCCGTCATCATTACCAGTAAAGACAAATGTTACAACAGAAATGTCCATCAATTGATTTCCTAACTGTGGAACATTCATATGGTGTAAGATACCTGAGGACAGAAACCGTATTTTATTCCTTATTACATGACACCTCGTATTAGGTCTGGGAAAATGGCAGAGACAGTCATTGACTTGTGAATGAAGCATTTCATAATGTGTTAATAGAGAGAGATTATAGAAAATGCATATAACATGATTCCATTTCTGTGGGAGAAAAGATGCATTGTATGTATAAAGAGAATGTGTTTGATTATGTAACCACAGTGAAAGATGGAAAGCAAACCAAACCATTAATGGCTCTCAGTGGATAGGCTTGCAATGTTAATTGCATGTCTCCTTATGCTGCAGTTACTGATGTGCCTTTCTTCTCTGTGTACCTGTCAAGCACTGTTTGGTTTGTTTTATTCATTCTAGTTTCTCCACTGTTTTAATCTTTTCTGTATTGCTATGACAAAATATGTGAGGTTAATTACTTTATAATGTAGAAGTTTATTTCATTCATGCTTTTGGTGGCTGTGGGATTCAAACAGCATGGAATGGTGTCTTGCAAGAGCTCTCTGGCTGTATCAAACGCAGTGCAGAATTGGAAAGGGAATTGGGCTGTGCGCAGAAGGGGCTAAGTAAAGTGGGAGACTCATTTTATAATAACCCCATGCCAAGAGCAGATCCTCCATGACGTAATTACTTTCCAGTAGCTTCCAACACATGAACCCTTGGAAGACACACTCAACCCATAGCACCCACTTGCCCAGAACTTATTCTTAGAAATGCTAGGGTTTAGTAAGTTGCTGCGGCGTTAAATTGCTAGGCAACTGCTTCCCCTAGTGCCCAGTGCACTTCAACTGGCATTTGTTCATCACGATGCGGCTACTTTTTAATTTAAGTCTAAGTTTTGATGTGTTTTATTATTAAATGTAGTAGGTAGAGAGAAAATAAGTGTTATGAAAGACTTGAACAATAAAAATGCCGCAGGAAGCCAGTGCTGCTTGACGCCTACCTTGTCCTTGAGTGTTGCTGTTTAGAGAGATAGGTGAGAAAGACCAACAGGTCCCTGGGTCTTGTGAGCCACCCTCTGGTAAGATGTCCCTCAAGACTGCCTGTCTGTGTGAGGTTTGGAAAGCCATGGTATTAACTTGGATAGGATCTTAATTACTTGTCTTGGGAGCCAAATGCATTTATTTATGTACCTTTGTCATGTTTACTCATTCAATAAATGTTTAGAGGCTTGCAGTGGGCATGCTGCTGAGCTTGACTTGGGAGGTATAAAAATGAAAGTAGAATTCTAATCTTAATGAGGAATATGCCTGATCTCAATTCTCTTTTTTGTTGCTTGCACACCAATATCTAAAGTTGCCCCCCCCCCACCCCCCGCCTGAGGTCTAACATAAGTGCGACTCTGGTTTACTGCAGTGACTAGTCACAGGAATCTCATGTGTTAGGCTTTTATTTTTGTTTTAGTGGATTCCCGCATTGCTATGACTTGGATTTGGAATGAACCGTGAAAGCCGCATGTGTTGGAAGGTGGTTCATTTATGGGGTTTAGTATATTGACGTTAAGGGGGTGACCTGGTTGGAAGAAGCAGATCCCTGGGGCATGATCTGGAAAGATACCTTCTCCGCTAGCCTGACCTTCCCCCACTGTGGGACATCCACAAACAGATTGAGGCCTTCTGAAACTGGGAGCTGATGCAGGCCTTTCTCCCTTAAGTTGTGGGTGTCAGGTATAGTGTGTCACAGCAATGAGAAAGTGACTAAGGCACACATTATGTGCTCTAAGGAAGCATGGTACTTTCTCTGTGCCTTGGTTACTCTTCAGATACATGAAGTATCTGTTTGTTCTGTCAAACTTTCAGTGTATTTTGAGGTTTGTATGGGACTAGGGGTGTTGAGAGGTCATGAAATGATTGGTACTGGGTAGAACCGTTATGTGACACTGCCATCCTACCCTGGGTCGTCATAATCTGAGGAGAATCTGGACATATGTCACAGAGATAAGTCCTATTTTTAATTCTCAATGGAAACACCTGCTTTCTGGAGTTTGGTTTAAAAATGAAAATATTTTAGAGTAGTATGTGATCAGAAACAAACCGTCTCTGTCATCTGAATCTCACTTTATTCTATGAAATAAGCCAATAGAGTAAGATCAGTAATTTTCAAACTACACCCCAAAAACTGCCTTTGGAAGAGATTCTCTTATCCTTTTATCTGCAACTACAGCAACCACACATTTTTAATTCCTTCCTCTCTTTTTATATATTTAGCATTTATGTAAAATTTGCATTTTTTTGAGACACAGTCTCACTTCATAGTCCAGGCTGGTCCTAAACTCACTATGTAGCCCAGGCTGGCCTTGGACTCAGGAAAATCCTCCTGCCTCAGACTCCCACATGCTGGGATTATGGGCATGCACCACCATGCCCAATTTATGTAGTGCTGGAGAATCAAACCCAGGGCCTGTGCCTGCTAGGCAAGTGCTCCAACCACTAAGCTATGCCCCAACCCTAAAATTTAAATTTTTAAAAAAATAAAAATTTCTGCAGGTAAGATAAAGGAAAAACCAAACTCTTCAGTAATGTGTAAGGCCGTTCTTGCTGTGCCCTTCGTGTTTGCATACCAGACTACCCATGTGCTGTGTGTGCCATGTGTATGTTCTCCTCTTGCATGTGTGAGGTGTGCACAGGGTCACGAGGCATAGAATTCATTTGGAGGAGCATTCGGCAATAAACCTCTAACGTGCCTGATTTTTAAGCACACTCAGAGATGACCACTTTTCTGACATTTTTTCCTGTGTCTGAACAACCTTTGGCAGCTGAAGGCTGAGACAGAAATTCAACAGCCAGTCCAGGGAAAACCTTTTCTTCCAAATGTTGAAATATTTTTGTTGGATGCAGATGTGGCTTGAGGGTTCTGGGAGTGAGATGAGGGCTATATGTGTGTGTGTTTTGGAGGGGGGTGGTGAGAGATGGGGGAGGGTGTGATGACCATGGAAACAGCGCCACCTTGTGGACTTATGTTCACTTGCACAGCAGAGACTTGGGGGCGGGGGGGGGGGGGGGGGGGGGGGGGGAGGGTGGCCCTGAGCTCAAGGAAGGCTCCTAGGTGGCTGTGCTCATGGAACTGTGGGCATTCATTTGGGTGTTGAAAAGGAGCCTGACGACCTTCAGCAGCCAGAGCTTTAGTGTCCACCATCTCTGCTCCCTGACTTGGAGTCTTTGCTGAAAGCTGCCAAACTCCTGCGGCCTGCAAAGTCTCCTGCCACCAGGTACGTGGTTATTTGACTTTTAGTGGCTGTCTCCAGGTCAGACATGCCTGGATCTGGAAGGGAAAAGCAGAGCCTGGCTGGAGAGGGGTAGGCTTACAGAACACATGGCTGAGGCCAGGCTGGGGAGATGCCAAAGAGAGGGACGTCTGTAGAAGGGAAGGCAGCCACGTTCTGGTCTGCCCATCCCAGCGGGACTCAGATGATTAGGATAACTAGGAGGAGGACATGCTGAACACCAGCTCTGCCACAAGATACAATAGGAAGGAACAGGGTCGCCAGAATCATCAAGCAGTTCTGCAGATGGGCTGCTGTACGTGCTGTAGCCCAGTGCTATCAGCACCTTGGCTGAGAAGCTCAGAGTCCCGGAAAGACCTACCAGTTCCTCCATCCATCGAGATTAGCAGCGGGGCTGGGAGTCACACACATTAGCTCCCACCCACCTCCGGCAACAGGAGCACAGCCATGGCTTCTGAGATCGGCAGTGCCTTCAGTTCTCCTGTGTGCCCTCCTACCTGTTCTGCTAGTCCTACACGGCCCCCGGTCCTGCCACCTCCCACATCTCCAAAGGGCTTTTTGGAGGGGATGGCAGCCTTCTGTGTGTTGCTGCATACACTGCATCCACGCTGTTCAGGACCGAGGACCTGTTATCAGCATAGGCCTCTCCTAGGAAGATGGTGTGCTGCCTCCGCTGGCACAGGCAGAGGGAGGGGAGAGTTCTCTGCCCTTGCTCAGACCAAGCCAAGGCGACCAGAGGCCCAGCAGACCAGAGGATAATGAGGGAGTGGAAGCCACAGACGGCAACGAGAAGACTCGGCTGGTCAGGCCTGGCAAGCCCTCGCATGGCAAGGAGCTGCTGGCACCGCTGAAGTATGTGGCAGCTGAGAGGGCAAACTGTGAGGCTGGCCTCAAGGATGAGGTGGAGAAGAGGAAGTTTAAGACTAAGAACCAGCGAAGAACCCTCAACTACCACGAGTTCATCTGTACCTTCATCGGTATGCTGATTTGGGAAGGCGTGCAGGCCACCCTGGCGGAGCAGAACAGCCCAGTGAGGAAGCCCAGAGGCTGTAGGAGTGGGAGCCAGTCTGTGTTCCCAGAGTCACATCCAGGAGCCTGCAGGGGCATATCAAGTCCACTGAGCTCAGGAAGCAGCAGCTGTTGCTTGTCCACAGCAGGACACTGTGGCATCTTCCATAGCTGGCTGTGGACTGGTAGGTTGTGGACCTTCTGCCTGAAAATGCAGGATGCAAGGGAGAGAAGAGTCCGCCCCTACCTTACCCCTTCTCTGACTTGGCCAGGGCTAACCTGGCCCTCCCACTGCAGAGCAGTGCCGCTGCCTCTCTCCTGCTGCCTGGCCCTGCCATGTTTGCTAGAAAAATAAGACAGCACCTGGTTTGGCACCCGGAAGACCCCAGAGGCTCCTACTTCTGATCTTCCCTCTCCTGTGCTGTGGGTTTGACCCAGGTGCCAACAGTGGACCCAGTTTGACTGTTGTCAGAACTCACTGCCTGGAGCAGCTCTGTCCAATGCAAAGATGATGAGTCTGCAGATGGGGCCACTGAAATTCACTTTTCTAGTAGACACATTAAGAAATAGATGAAATCAATTTATAGTATTATAGTATATTCATTTAAGCCAGTGTATCCAATATCTTGTCAGTTTGACATGTAATTAAAATAAAATTCAGTAATGTGACTTTTCATACAGTACTTTTTGCCTGTACTGTCTTTGGAGCTCTGTGTGTATTTTCCACTAGATCATACGTTAATTTGGACTGGCCACATCTCAAGAGCTCAAAAGCCGTGTGGCTGATGGCTGCCAGACAGGTACGGGGAAGGGAGCTCACACACACGTGCACACACACACGTGCACACAGGCATATACCTCACTAAGGAGAATGTGTGGTAAAGGGTGTAATGTTCTTCAGTAGAGGAGACCAGCTTGGACTGGCCAAGTTACAAAAGGCTTCCTGGAGGAAGTGTCATTTGTACTGGGCCTTTGTGGCTCTGTGCAGTTTGGGGTGAGAGAGAACTAGGAGAGTTTATACACATTCCAGAGGAAGGGAGCAGTAAGCTATGGCTCTCAAGCCAAAGTCTGCTCCCTGCCACCCATGTCTCTGTGTCTGTATGATCTAAGATCTAAGAATAATTTGTACATTTTTTGTTTTGTACTCAGGATTGAACCCAGGGCCTTTGCTCTTAGCTATATCCCAGTCCCTTTTAAAATTTTAGTTAAAAAAAATTTTTTTGAGACAGTGTCTCACTCTGTATTCCAGGCTGGTTGAACTCACTATATAGCCTAGGCTAGCCTTGAACTCACAGCAATCCTTTTGCCTCAGGCTCCTGAGTGCTGAGATGACAGGTGGGTGCTTCCACATCTAGCTTATATGGTTCTGGGGAATCAAACCCAGGGCTTTGTGCTTGCTAAGCAAGCCCTCTAACCACTGAGCTATGCCCCTAGCCTTTAATTTTTTTAAATTTTTAAACAGTCTCACTAACTCACTCAAGTGATTCTCCTGCCTAAATTTCCCAAAGTATTGAGACTATAGGCAGGCAGCCCTATGTCTGGCAGTTTTTACATGTTTAAGTGGCTGAAAAAATTCAAAAGAATATGTCTTGACACATGAAAGTTATAGGATGCCCAAATCTCAGTGTGCGTAAACAGAGTTCTCTTGGAACACAGCCAAGAGGCTAAACTGAGATCAAGTGACCCACCCCCATTAGCTTCTGTGGTCCAGCCACCTGCTTACCTCTCCACAAGGACCCTGCACCACCTCGCTCTCCAACTGAGAGGACCCCAAACTCTGTCAGCAGAAGAAGCTTCATTTGACACATGCACATCTCTGGACTTCAGCAGCTCCCATACCTCCAGGGAAGAGGGACATTTCCCAAAGGTCTCCATGTCTTACTTTCTTCCGGTTCTTCTGCCTCAGGCTAATTAAGCAAGGGTTCATGGAGACCATTAGTTTAGCAGTGAGGAAAGTGAGCGACAGGGAGGGATGGAAGGGGGCCAGGTCACAAAGCAAATCTCTCATCTCCCGCCCAGGGTCTCTCTCTTCCTTGTAGCCCACTGGACAGCATGGCCCGTGACATGTGCTGGGTGCCTACGGCGTCTAATAGCTGCTCCCGATCGGCACCTGTCACAGCAGCCATGGATAAAAGCACTCAGATGCCGGAGCCCTGGGGGATCCATCCTGGCGGGTGGGTGCTGCATGGAGTGGGGCTGCAGGAGCAAGACACCGGAGAACTGGACTCCACCACCTCTCCGGCTTCATCCCAGATGCTTCTCTGCAGCACCCCATGTCCAACACTCTCCACTTCCTGGCCACCCTGAGAGAACCACTTCATCCCCAGAGAACCACCTGACTGTTCGCCTTAAGGCTTGGCCTCCAGGAAGAGGGCTGCTCTGGGAGCCCCCGGTGTTTCCGTCTCCCTGTATGTGGCCCGCTTTCCTGTCCCGAGGCCATCCTGAACATCATGTGCTCCCCACGGTCACGTCTGTAGCAGTCACCACCACGGATGTGCCTGCTTTCTCCCTGTGAATGCACAGCCTGGAGTCGGTCGCATGTGAGGAGTGACCAAGAAGCCAGCAAGCCTGGGCTCTGGAAGGCTCCCACTGCCCAGTCCGCACAGCGCTTAGACTTCCTGCTCTGCTCCTTCCCCAGCACCGCTGGCAGCCTGCTCTGCTCTCAGCCCCCACCAGAGCTGCAGTGCCAGGTCCTTGCCTCCCAGCTGTTTGTAAGCACCAGCATTCTGAAGGATGGCCAGTAGGTGGCGATAAAGTGATGCCAACAGGAGCAGCCTCCCCGGAGTCAATCTGATGCCTCTGGAGCTGGACACTGTTCCCACCCCTCCCCGCCAACCCTACCCCCATCCCCTCCGTGCCCCCCACCCCCATAGGGCCAGAGCAGTTTTTTCTTTACTGGTTTTCCTGGTGTGACAGGGTGCAGCTCTCCAGCAACCATTCGGTGGCGGCCAGGCTTTCTGGAGGCAAAGGTCAGGAAGGCTCCGTTCACTGCTGCTGGGCTGGGGGCTGGGTCACCCTTTGGCCAGGCACTGACCGTGGGGAGAACAGAGAGGAGGGACACCATGCGAGAACTGGCAATGTCTGCGTACTTTCCACGCTAGGATTCCCAGGATCGTAACAATTTGGGTGTCGTAGGCTCAGATGCTGGGAGTGGTGGGGAGACCTTCACCAGGATTAAGAGCTGGTTTGCCCAGCACGGGTGGCGAATGTTGGCGACATTGATCTTCTCACCTTTAGGGAGCTTCAGCAGGCCCAGGGAGACCAGAGCTCTCTGGCCAGTGACCTCTGCAGCACACAGGCTCAATATTGTGTAATTACCATTATTTCCACAGTTTATACATGTTTGGGAAGCAACGTTCAATATTGGCAGTCACTGGCCACATGAACTATTTAAATTTAAATTAATTGAGGTGAAATAAAAAAGTAAAATCCAGTCAGTCCCTCAGCTCCATTAGCTAGACACTCAGTAGCTGCACAGGGCAAGCAGGTGTCATATTAGCCAGTGACAATGGCGGCTTTTGCTTACACCATGTGTCTAAAACACAAAGGGAGGCCAGGCTCCGTGTGCTCAGAAATAAGCATTCCTGGTGCTGTTGGTCTGTCGGGCAGTGTGGATACGGAGCTCGTGCTGCTCACTCTGCGGAGTGTGCTTTAGGGCCTCAGGCAATTTTTAGCCCTCTAGTGCACTGCCCTCCATGCTGTGGTTATATAGAGGCTGTTAGAGGAGTCGGTCAGCCCTGCGATGAAGCCCTGATTGTGTTACTTGAGACATTCCTATCCTTGGAGAAGTCACGTAACTTCACTCATCTGTGCAATGGGGATAACTTTACCCAGCTTTCGTGGTCAGTCACTGAGGACAGTGCTGCAGTCTTAGGCCTCACCATTCCCACCCTGGCTGTTCCGCAGTGTGCTCAAAGGGAAGCAGAAGGTGTGATTCTTGCCTGTTGGGAGCTTGCAGTACAGACGGGAAGGCAAAATTAGTGCCTGAAGCAACCTGAGACCTCTCCTCGATGGTGCAGAGGGCAGCATGTCCTCTAATGACGCAGGACCCTGGGACAGGCGCTTGGTTTACAAGAGGGCTGATCTGAGAAGGCCTCCCAGAAGAGGAGGAAGGGCTGAGCCAGTGCAGCTTTCATGGAAAGCGGAAATTTTGCTGAGGAAACCGTTCAGGTCTTAGAAGCTATGCTGAGTTCCTGGAGTTTAATGGGTCATCAAACAAGTGGGGGCTGGAGCTGAGAAAGAGGCAGAACTTGGGGAAGGTTGTGCTGTTTGGAAAGGGAGGAAATCCTGTGGTGATGGGACTGTCAGTCAGAACTGGGCCCAGACACCTTCCTGGACAGCATGCTCTATTGCTCAGAGAGCTTTTTAACATTCTCTGACCTCAAGCTATTGGTAACAGCATGGTAACACTAACATAAAACACATCAAAATGGCCTACGTAGAATTGAGAAGGAGCAGTGGGTCGGTACAGGAAACAACAGATAAAAAAATGCTTATCTCTGTATATCAAAGACCTGAGCCTTGCTCCTCAATGGGTTAAAACACTGGACAGGAAGAGGTGGTCTGAGACCCAGGGCCATAGAGGGAAAGAAGGGGAAGGCCTACAGACAGGACTGGGTGTCTGTGAGTCAAGGTTGAGTGTTAGATCACACATGTATGCACTCACACAAACACATACCCACACATGCATATTTCTAGTCTCCTGTTTGTATGCTCATGCCAACCACCTTGGAGACTCTTACAAAAACACACAGACACACTTGTGTGCAACTTGTATGCAACATGTTTATACGGGCTCCAGCCAGCCAGCCTCTCTGAGGCCTGGAGCTGCACTGGTCTCACAGCAGTCAAGCCAGGAAGTGTCTGTCCTCCTTGGGCCCAGAGTCCAGTTCTGAGGGAGGCTTCTCCAGACTTTGCTTGTAAACACTATTTATTTTGGAAAGCAACTTCTCTGTTTTCAAATAAAACATTGGGACATGCAGTATTGGATTTCCCTGATCTGACATTGACCTAGAAAAATGTGCTGGCAGAAACAGAAAATGCAATGCCCCACTGTGCTGGCAGGCAACAGTGAGTTTCACTGCTCTTGGCTTGGATGGCAAAGGTTAAGATGCAAGTGAGAGGGGCAGTGCCACCTCCCTGCCTGAGAAGAACTCTCTCAGCAGAGCTGTGAGTGCTGTGGTCTCTGTGTGGGACCTTCCAGCAGCCTGTGTACTTCCGGCCTTGAAGGGTAAGCTGGGAGGGGCAATCAGATCCGCGAAGGAAGGAGGGGCAGTTTGCTGCTGGGACCAGAGAAGGAGAAGTTCCAGGACGGGCAGAACATGGATACGGTTTAGCTATGGGGCTCCCATCGTTGTCGTCAGGGACATGGGGATTGTAACTAGCACACTGGGTGAGGGCTGAGGCTAATTCCTATCTCCTGAGTGACAGGACTCTAGGAGTCAGAGCTACTGGCTCAGCTCCAGGTGAAGGTCACAGTCTCCTGTGGAACAGCTGAGGGCCTGGGCACTAACTGCAAATGGATGGGGGGATGAGCCAGGGAGCAGAGTCCGAGGAGGAGCCCTGCACCGTGGTAGGAACATAGGTAGCTGGTGCCTCCTGGAGGGTGCCAGGGCCTGCTCTCATTGACAGCTAAGGAGACTCAGAGAGCCATTATTTCTGCTGGGCCACATTAGCTCCCAGAATCCGCCAAACGAGCCAGTGACTTAATTCTGTGCCATTTAGACCAGGGTTCCTATGGTACCTGCCTCCTTCCTTCACAGGCTCACATGAGGATGCAATGAAATGCGCAATGCCCAGCCAGGGGCTGGATATGCAGAATTTGAGGTCAAACTCAGCTTCTCCATCCACTGGCTACATAGCCAAACATGACTTAATTTGCTCAGCTGCAGAACAAAACAGATAATAACAAAATGTGCCTCATAGAACTGTCAGAGACCAAATGAGTTACCTCATGAAAAGTACTTTAAATAGCACTTGCACTGGATAACATGAGAACCAATCACCATGATATTAAATATCACTCTCTATGACGTGGTCATTATTTATTCACTTACATATTCAACGTGTCTTTCCTGAGAGTTCACCACGTGCCATGCTCTGTTGCAAGTAGTGAGCAGGAACACAGGTGGCGGGTAGACTGGTGGTCCCCCAAACATGCCACAGCCCTGGTCCTCAGAGTCAGTGAATGTGTTGCGCTCCATGGCCAGGGGAGTTAAAGCTACAGGTAGAATGAGAGGGAAAGGGCCAGCTCAGATTGTCCAGGTATGTCTAATATAATCACTGTGGTCCTTATAGGTAGAAGAGGGAGACAGGAGAGCCAGAGCAGGTGACGTGGAAAGAAAGCAGAGGACGCAGTGATGTGATCGCAGGTTCAAGGCCGGAGAAGGCCACGGGCTAAAGCACCTGTAGAGCCTGGAAAGGGCGAGGAGATTCTCCTTGGAGCTCCAGAGAGGAAATAGCTCTGCCCTCACTTTAGCTCTATGAGGCTTGACCTTCAGAACAGTAGGATAATGAATTTGTGTGGATTTAAGCTACTAACTTTGTGGGAATTTGTCGCAGCAACAGTAGGAAACTAATACAGACCCTTCCACGTGAAGTGCGTACTCGTGCAATAAGGAAATAAAATGCAGGGCAGGCTGAGCACAGATGCTGCAGCTGGGAGCAAGGGTCAGACTGGCTGGCTGTACCTTCTAAGTCTGCGTCCCTCCAAGTATGGACATTCCCCCAGCCCCCATGCCTCAGGGCCCCTCTGCTCACACAGGGCTGAAGGGTGGGGCTGCTCTGGCCCAAAGTGCAGAGCTAAGGCTTAGGGGCTTCTGGCTGGGGCATGGGACAAGGGTGCAGCATCAGGCCCAGGGGCCTGTGTCCAAAGTCTCGGGCAATTAGCATGTTCCCAGATACCTGTGGGTGGGGAGATGAGAAACTGATTTGTCAAAGGCAGTCTGTTGAGAAGGCCAAGGCCAGTAGGTTGCCTCTCTGGAGTCTCCCCAGGTTTCTGTAATTACAAGCTCTTGATTGCTCATAATAAGGAACACCTAGAATCCTCCCATTGGGAGCTGTAAACCAGCACTTGGGCTTGGCTTTCATCTTGCTAGCCTGCTGGGCTGCTTACAGAAGCTTCCTCTTTCATCTTCTAGACCTTTAATTGGTGGGTCTCTGCCCAGGGAGCCACCTCAGTAGAGGGCTGAGGCCTGAGTTAGTGTGCCTCTGAAGCATCTTCCCTCAGCCGGGTGGGAGATCGTGATGAGATCGCCAGCAGGCGGGGGCTGCTTCTGGGAGTAGCTCCCAACCTTGAAATGTCGGACCGTTCCATGCTTCCTGGTCCGTGTTCAGGAACGCACACTGTGCACTGCCCAAGGGCACTGTATGTAAGGGGCATTATCCACATGATAGAGGTATTAATGTATGTGAGGGCTCACTGGATGGCAGGAAGACTAGGCCCCGCAGAGGTGGCATGGCAGAGCTCCCTAAATTCACAGTGACGCTCAGGGCTGTGCATAAACTCCCAGGCTCATCCCCGTGCACCCTTTCTCACCTGCTGCCAGGTGCCCAATGTCCTTTGGTTTCCACGCCTGCAAGACTTCGACCTGACACAGCTGCCTTGCCTGCAGGGCCAGAGGGGAAATGTGCATCATGATGTGTGTTTGTTTTGGCCAGGACTGCTTGTATTTAAATATCCATTCTTTTTTAACTTGAAGAAGGGACATCTTTTCCTAATTAGCATGAAGGCGCCTTATGGCAGCCAGTCACCAAGATGCAGCCTGGGAAGCTGCAGCCTAGGTGGGGGAGCCGGGGGGCATCTTTGCTGAGGTCCCTGGGTAGAGTTCCTGTTGTGCAGGAGCTAGAGCCCCCATCCCAGAGCCAGTCTGGGCTTGACACCTCACCCCTCCTCACCTCCATCTCTTACCTCTGGGGCTGGGCCCAGAGCTGGACACCACCAGTATCTGCTGTGGTCCAGCTAACTGCCTACAGAGTCCTTTTGCCAGAACCCAGTGGGGGATGAAAGAGGTGTGGCCCCTAGGAAAGGAGGCCTGGGGAGGCAGGGACATGAGGAGGACAGCCTTTGGGGAGTGTGTTAGGTAAGGCAAATGGAACACAGGTACTCTCCGCCAGGCAACTTGTGCAGAACAGAAGGAGCTCTTGGGTTTTGTTGGCCGGGCATTCGCTGCAGCTCATCCCATGAAAAGCAGAGCTCCTGAGTCCCATGCAGCCCTTGGTTCTCACACATGTGCTCCTAGGTGTCTGCTCAAAAGCCACATGTGAAAACTAAATAGTAGTTTATTTCTTTAGGAAAAAACCTGACAACAGCTTTTTACAGTTCTCAGAGTTATATTTATATTCCCTTTCAGAACCGGAAACATTATCTTCTTTGATGAAGGGAATGTCATCAGTAAACTAAACTTGCATGTATTTATGAGAGAGAGCATAATGGTTTCATATACATTGTGTAATGCTCACTATGATCAAGCTAATTAACATATTCATTAGCTGTGTGTGTGGTGAGAACATTTAAAATCTCTGAGTCAATTTCTAGTATTCAATAGTGTTACTATCTATAATCCCCACGCTCTACTAAGAGTTATTTTTTTATCCTGACAAACTCTGTACCCTTTGACTGACATGTTCCTATTCTCTGCCCCTAATCCACTATTTTGCTTCCATGAGGTTTTTGAAATATATATTTATTTATTTAAGTACTGGGGATCGAGCCCAGGGCTTTTACACATCCTTAGCCCATTTTTAAGTTATGTTTTGAGACAGAGTCTCATTAATTGCTTAGTTGCCCAGGCTAGGCTTGAACTTGTGATCCTCCTGCCTCAGCCTCCCAGAATGCTGGGTTACAGGGTTGAGCCACTGGACCTAGAATATTAACTTTTTTTCATATTCTATATGTTAGTGAGGCCATGCATTATTTGTCTTTATATTGTTGCTGATAAAAGGTTGAAGTAACTAATCATGCCAAACTTTTCTAGTCTTCAATAATATGTGTCTTTGTATTTTCTCAAAATTGACATCTGAGACAAAAGTTGAGTCAAGTAGTTTTTTTTCAAGTTGATCCCCCAAAGTGTTGTTAAGATAAAGGAGAGATGGGTAAGTGAGAAAAGGAGGAACAAAAGCTAGTAAAAGAGGGCTGTTTAGGCTGGAGGAGTGGCACAGTGGGTAAAGCAATTGTGTAGCAAGCACAAGGCCCTAGGTTTGATTCCCCAGCACCACATAGAGCTGAGTGTGGTGATACATGCCTATAATCTCAGCAGCACTTGGGAGGCTGAGGCAGAAGAATTGCTGAGTCCAAGGGGATGCTGGGCTCCATAGTGAGTTCAGGACCAGCCTGGGCTACGGACCCCTGTCTGAAATAAAAAAAGGACTATTAAGCAGATTGACATTGTGGGTGATGGCAACTTCATTAAACTAGGGAATCAGGAAATGAGAAAATGTTTCTGGGAAATGACTTTGGTCATACTTGGCCCAATGGGGAGGGAATGGCGTGATGACCTCTGCAGACCCTCAGATACAATCTCAGCCTGCTCCTGAGAGGCACTGATGTCCCAGCTCTTCCTGCCTTTCCGGCAGAGTAGGTTCCAAAGTCCACAGAAAGACCGAGTCCCAGGCCTGTTGGTCAGAAGCTATACCTGAGTACAGGGATGTGGGCAGGGTGGAGGCGACAGTGCCAGGTGCTGGGAGTGCTGTCACACAGCATGCCTCTGGATTCTGTGTGTGTTTCACTAATCCTATGATTTTCGTTAACACCGAACCTATAGGTGGCAGACTGATCCAGAGGATGTTCATTCGAGAATCAAGATTCTCAGCCTCTACTATGCCTGATTTTCTGTCTGGGTCACAACTTAATCATGGGCGTCATTTCCATATTCCCATTTTCTGTTGACTTTCATAAAATAGTAAGTGCCAAGTGAAGCCTCCAAAAAGTGCTCAAGTAAAAGAGTAACAGCTAGCACTTAGAAACACATACGATGGGCCAGGCTGGCTTCATGCTAGCGGCAACGCTGTGGATGTGTATTATTACTACTCCTGGTGATTTACAGTTAAATAAATGGGTTCCCAGGAAGGGAAAGTGATTTGCCTAAGGACACACAGCCACTGGGTAGCAAAGCCAGCTAGGCGGTCTAGCAACAGAGTCCCTGTCCTTTGTCATTCTGCTGGCTTTGAAAACCTGAATATGGCCACTGAAAGTATTTGGAGGTGTCAGAAGTAAGGTACCCAAGTGCTGATTTTTCAAATTGTAATATATCAACGATGGTGTAGTATAAAGAAGCTGGTGTAAACTTTAATCCACGAGTTCAGTATGGCTAGGAACCTTGTGTTTTCTAGAACTGGACATGAGTTCTTAAGACATACATCACTGAATAGGGGAAATTAATGTCCATCTGTGGGAGAACAGCCTTGACCTTTGTCTAGGGCTGGTCGGGTGTTCAACGGCAGACCTTAGGGAGAGCAGGAGGTCCACATAGTGAGGGCTATATGCTGCTGAGTGACTTGTCCCACCCTGATTGCTGTCCTCTGTGGGCCCCCAGGTTCTGCCGCACAAAGCATGCTTTCTTAGAAGGCAGGAACATCACATTAAGGCCCTGGTCAGGCAGGAAGCAAAGACCTATGGTTATGTTTTCATATGTCCCCCCAAAATATTTGTATAGGAAATTTAATCCCCAACACATTAGTTGGGGCCCAATGGATCCGCCCTATTGACTAGTTTAATGCTGACTGTAAAAGGACGAAGGTAGTGAGTTTAATGTCTTGTCCTCTCTCGTCTTCTCCTTGCCCTTCTACTACATACTGACATAGTAAGATGGGCCTCACCAAATGCTAGAACCTAAAACTTGGTCATCTCAGCCTTCAAAACTATAAGTCAAGTGAACTTCTGTTCTTTATAAATTCTCTACTCTCAGGTCTTCTGTTTTTAGCTGCAAAAACTGAACCAGAATCCAGTTTCCTCCTACATTCTGAGGTTAATTGCTCCGGCTGTGGATAACCATTGTTGCATTCTCTGTTCCGGCCTAGGAGAGGGAGGAGGGAGAAGCTCAGCTCTGTTCTTAACCCTCTTCCAACCCTCCCACTGCCTCTTCTTCACTCCCATCAAGGATGTTTTTTGTTCATTTTGTGGGTTTTTTTTGTTTGTTTGTTTCTTTCAATGGTGAGAAAAGTGCCCCTATTGACTATATATCTCCAAATCTGGTATATTGTTCATCTCAAATTCTCTGCTGTTACCATTTTTGTAGCTATATATTGTTGCTTGATAACATACCTTGAAACTTCGGGGTGTAAATTTTCTGTTCTATTCTGGTCTATTTACTCTACCACTGAGATATACTCCCAGTCCTTCTTATTTTATTTTGCGACAGGGTCTCATTATGTTTTCCAGGCTGACCTTGAGATTATGGTCCTTCTGCCTCAGCCTTTCAACTATCTGGGACTACAGGCTTGAGCTACCATGTTTAAGTAGACTCTGTCTCTTAAGATACCAGTGTAAAGAGTTTAATGTCATCTTTAATTAATCGTGGTCATGAACAAGGAATAGACTTTCCGCCACCTGAAACTTGAAGGTCATCTGTTTTTCTCCTCTATCTCCCTTTCTTGAGGCAATGCCTCAGTCCAGTTGCTACCAGGTTGAATAAAGAGTACAAGAAGAAGAAGAAGAAATTCAAGAGGAGCCAACATCTCTGAGTTTCATTCTCTGGTGTAGCCAAAAAAATCAAGAGAATTGAAAAATACATGCTTGAGAAAGAATTCATAAAATGATAGTCATAATATTCAGATTACAAAAATCTGTTGCCAGCAGGATGTTGCTTTTAAAAACAGGAATATATAAATGTTGATAGCTGTACGCAAAAATGCCAGTGATAATTTATCTGTGAAAGATGTGATCCAGCACATTTTAATGCTTTTTCTGTTTGTGTGTATTTTGGGTATCTTATAAAATGGATATGTTGAATTTATGTCAGGAGAAAAGATGTTATTGTAAGGTGAACCAAAAAGAAACTACTGTTGAGTATGTTCTCCAGCACCACCCAAACTCGTTCATTGTAACCCTAATCCCAGTGTAGTGGGATAGACTGTGGCCTGGTTACCCTCATTGGACTTAGGGTTTTTTACAAAAATTATTAAGGTGTGAAAATGATTTTTTAATAAAAACTGTACTTTGAATTTTGATCTTTTCCTAGGCTGTTGCTTTGACCTTAGATATTGATGGGTCCTCTGCTCATGTTTGAGGGATTCTGCAGTTCTTTGTCCAATGTGTTTATCAGACTAATGTGCCTTGTAAAACTCAAAGGGGAGGCTACAACAGGTGATTTGCTCCAGATTACATCACTCAACACCCCTGGACTAAGCTGAGTAATGTGTCTTGGTTTGAATATATCCCCCACAAGTTCATGTGTTGGAGACTTAGTCCATAATGCAATAGTGATAGGTTTTTGTGTATTCTTTTCTTATAAAAGTAGCCCTTTTTCTTTTGGTCTCTTTTAGGAACACTTGAGTTTCCTTGGTCCGCGTCATGACACAACCCAAAGGTGCTGACCAGGTGCTGATGCCACGTTCCTGGACTTCCCAGCAACCAGAACTGTGAGTCAAATAAACTTCTGTTGTTTATAAATTACCAATGTCTGTGGTATTTTGTTATAGCAACACAAAATGGACTAAACATTCTCCAAAATTCATGGCTCCCCAGAACTTGAGGATGTGACCTTGTTTAGAAACAGGGTCTTTATTGTCACAATTAATTAAGATGAGGCCATACTAGTCTGGGGCTCATGCTAATGCCTTGTGTTTTTGTAAGAGACAAGAGAGGGAAAGAAACACTTGGGGAGAAGGACCACACAGCAACAGAGGCAGAGACTGGAGAGATTCGTCCCAAAGCCAACAATGATGAGAGGTGTCAGCAACCTCCAACATCGAGGAAGAAGTAAAGAAGGTGTCTTCCTTCTAGGTTCCAGAGGCAGTGTGATGCTACTGACAGCATGATTTTGGACATCTAGCTTTCAGACCCGAGAAACAATAGTTTTCTGTTGTGTTAAGTCACCCAGGCTGTGGTAATTTGTTACAGCAGCTCTCCGAGGAGCTGATAAAACTGCTTCATTCCTTGGATCCTGTTAGCCAGTGATATTGGCTGTCACTGTAGAAAGAGGCAGTGTAATTGCTCTCTCTTCAGCGATGAGAAAACAAATATTTTGAGGATTGGTAGCTTGCCCCAGGCCCCACCGAACATCAGAGCTTGGCCCAGATTCCTCTGCTCTCAATGTTCATTTCTCTCCGGAATGCCACAGCTGCATCCTGTAGAACTGCTTTCTAGGGGTTTCTGTTAGATCTCATGCATCTGCTTCTACACTCATTGCTTCCTGGAACTCTGTAGTGACAAAGAAGCCAGCCATGAAGGCCTCTCCACGGCAGGAGCCCCTCATTACGTTGGCCAATAAAGACAGGCATGTCCGTGTGTGTGTGTATACACACACACACACACACACACACACACACATATACACATATATGTGTGTATATACATACATATATATGCATATATACATACATTCACAGCACAAATTTGACCATTTAAAAATAAACATTTATAAACTAATTGTCCTCTTGGAGAAAATTGGGCATAAGAACAGTTAGGTATTCTCTTCTAAGCATTAATCCAAGTCCTTAGAAATTCTTTGTCAATATTTTTTAAATAACTGCACCAGCTTATCAATTGACTCATTACTTTGGGTCATTTATTATTTTATTACAAAGCATTTAGGTTGTTTACAGTTTTTCATTTACTCTTTTAAAAATTGCTATTTAGCATGCACATGGTCCTGAGTTCAACTCCTAGTATTATAAAAACAAAACAACAAGAAAACTGGTCTGAGTATATTGGTCTAAGTTTTTATGTATATTTCTGATGGTTCCCTAAACATGAATACTGAGTCCAAGGTAACAAAACTTTTTAACAACTTTATTGAGGTATAATTTTCATGACATACAATTCCTCTATTATAGGTATACAATTCAATGATTTTTAATAAGATCTGGGTAGCTTTGCAACCATACTCAAATCCAGTTTTAGAATATTTTTATCGTACCTAAATTGTCAGGGCCTCCAGGATACCTGGCCACCTGTTGGCCACCAGCGGTCAGGAACCAGCAAAGTCTGGGGGACCAGGGTCTCCAGCTGCGTGAGTACAAAGGAATCACATCTGGGAGACTGAATCAGTGTTAACAGCTAGTTTATTGGAGGTGAGGGCCGGGCTTATAAGCAAATGAAGTGGGGTGGGTCAGCCAGGGTAACAGGGCAAGGGTCATTTACTGATTGGAGGGATTTGGGAGTCTGAAAGCAGCCTAATTTGCATGGCAGGTCTGAACACATGATGTCTGGTAAGGGTCTAGAAGCAGGGGAAAATTAGCAATTTGGGTATGATGCAACCTGAGCTGTGGGCCATCCTGTGCCTGGGATAAAAGGGAGGGGCTCCACTCCTGCCAGTCTCAAAGAAACAAGATTAAGGGGGTATGAGCCACCTTCTATCTACAATCATCCTGGGCCTAGTCAGGGTACCACACTAAATATTTCCTTGTGCTTATTTATACTCAAGTTCATTCATACTCTAGCCCCAGGCAACATGAATCTATATTCTGCCCCTATAGATTTGCTTATTTTTGAACATTTCATACCAACAGAGTTATACAATATGTATTTTATGTGTGGCTTCTTTCACTAGTACAGTTTTTGCAGTTCATTCATTCATGTTGTAGAATGTCAGTACTTTTGTTGCTTATCGTTGAGTAGAATCTCATTGTGCACACCTACCACATTTTATATACTCATTTACCTATTGATGGAAATTTAGATTGTTTTCAGATTTTGCCAACTAAAAATAATGCAATTATATCTGCATATAAGACTTCATGTGGACATGTTTTCATTTTTCTTGTCAGATCCTGAGGCATTAAGCAAATGGTAAGTTAATATTTAACTTTTTAAGGAAGTGTTGAAGTGCGTTCTGAAGTGACTACACAGGTTTGCATTCCCACCAGCTAAGATGTGAGGGCTCCGCTGTCCTACAACCTTCTCAAGACACCACACTTTATAGCTGTTCTCATAAAGTACCTATTATTATCTGTCGGTAGTTTGAATTTGCATTTTCCTAGCTAGTATTATTGGAATTTTTTCCTGTGCTTATTCATGGGCTACTGGTGTATCTCTGTGTAAATGTGTATCCAAACCTGAGAGTTTGCTTATTTTTAAATTAGGTTGTTTGTCTCATCATGAGAAGTCTTTATTCTGGAAACAGGTACCTTATCAGGTATATAACTTGCAAATCTTTTCTCCCAGTTTGTGGCTAATGTCTTCATATTGTTTTCATTTTTGAAGAAGTCTCCTTATGTTGCCCAGATTGGCCTTGAACTCCTGGGCTTCTGTGATACTCCACCCAGTCTCCTAAGTAGCTGGAACTACAGGGACATACCACTATGCCAGGATATTTAATATTTCTTTTAGCAAAGAACAAGTTTTTAACTTTGACAAAGTCCAACTTAGCTTTTTATTTTTGGATTATCCTTTAGGGCAACTTGTCTGTGAAAGTTTTGTTTAATATAAAGTCACAGGGGCTGGGGCCATAGCTCAGCAACTAAAAGCATTTACCTACCAAGAACAAAGTCCTGCATTTGATTCCCCAGTACCACATAAACTGAGTGTTGGTGGTGCATGCCTGTAATCCCAGCACATAGGAGGCTGAGGCAGCCAGATTGCTCTAGTTTAAGGCCAACCTGGGCTACATAGTTCAGGACCAGGATGGACTACAGAGCAAAACCCTGTCTCAATATATATATATTGAGAGTTCCTTGAGATGCTCTGTGAATAAAATTTGAATACAATTTTCATTTGATTTTTCACTTTGAACATAACCTGTGGTAAGGTAAAAACTAAACTAGAAAGTAGAAATGAGCAAAGGAAGAAAATACAGATTAGTCATAGCCCATCTACTACCTTGAAAGAAACCACCACTGATGTTTGATACGTGAGCTAGTTTGGTTACTATTGCTGCATAATAAATTATTTCCCAAGTATAACTGCTTAAAACAACACACAATTATTACCTCAAAGTCTGGGAGCACTGTTCTGAGCTCTCTCTACTCAGAGGCACTTGTGAGGCTGCAGTCAATAGGTTGGTTGTAAAAGTTGTTATCTCAAGACTTAACCTGGAGAGAATGGTTCCTCAGGTTCACATGTGTGGCTGTTAAGTGGACATCAGTTCCTGGCCACATGGTGTCTCTGAAGACATCCTATGGTTCCCTGAAAGCAAGCTGGAGAAGGTAAGAGGATGTCAAGAAGCTGCAGTCTTTTGCATTTCTTCAATCTGTGCCCTGTTCTATTCATGGGAGTCACAAGATCCCATTCTCTCTCAAGAGGAGGAGATCACACAACTGTGAAGAGTAAGGGAAGGAGATCACTGGAGACCACTTTAGACCACGTGGTCCTCCTATTGATTGATTGTTGGTTTTCTTAGGTTTACCTGACAGCCTTTACACAGATGCTGGGAACCTTTCAGAGTCTTGATCCTCCTGGATTAGAATCTCCGGGAGTGAGAACTGAAACTGTCCTTAAGCCCATCTTTCTGCAGCCCTGTCTGTCATTCTTGCAGGGGCTGGGTTAAAAATCTCTGTAAGTGGATATTTTTCTGTATGAATTACATATATTGCTTAGAGGTATGGTGTCTTCCCCTGTTAAATAGTGCTAAAAATGAGTGTGTTCCAGCTCTCTGGTTCCCACATGGGATCACTCTTTGGGGAGCTGTGCTTGAGGGTTCCTTTGTAGGCAGAGCCCCAGCCACCAGGCTGGCCATCATGGCCTTACTCTCTGTGGCCGTGGAGGAGCCCTCATTCTGAGTGAGCCTCGAGGTTGCCTATCTTTGGCTCCAAAGCAGCACTGACATTAATCTCTCAGTCCAGAAGCCACTTTTAGATGCAAGTCTGCTGGTGTGGGGACTTTATGAGAACAGGAATCCCTGGCTGTGAAATTGCTGGCATTTCATGATGTGAGAGAAGATTTACAAGCATTTTGCTGAGCAGAGCTCTAAACACAGACCAAGCAGTTACACAATCCAGCCTGTGAGGCTGGCAGCACGGGAGGGTGCCGGCAGGTGGAGGGCAGGGGAGCCACGTCCCACTGTGCTTGACCCGGGTCCCATCCACACATCCACAGGAAATGGCTTCCTTCCCCAGTATCCATGCCTCCTTTGGGAGGGGTCACCCGGCAGTCATCAGGGAACCAGCTGCAAGCAGCAGCCCATGATATGGCCGAATCTGAGTGGAAAAAATCTCAAGTGGGCTGCCTGCCTTCCTCACCCCGTCCTCCCCTGCCACTTGTCTTGGCAAAGCCCCTTACTTCTGCTAACAGTCACCCCATCCAGCTCCAAAGAAGCTGTTTGTTTCTCAGTTTTATTTTTCAGTTTATCTCTGCTACAACGCAAGCTCCCTGAAAGCTGGAATCCTCCCTGTGTGCCAGTCTGTGTCCAGGCTGGGCCCAGTTTCAGCTTCTGGGAATATCCAGACATTTTTTATTTCATTGAATTGACAATTGAACCTGTGTACCTGCTTGGGTGACCTCAGCTCCACTGTGGCCTGGCCATACTGGGGTCCAGCTGGATATGTTAATTCCATAAATGCAGGAGTGCTTGCATACTAGCAGGGGGAGGGACCTCCTAGGCAAGCTAGCCTGTGTTCACATGGCCTTGCTGTCAGTCCTTCCCTGGTTTGGGCTGCAGTCGCTCACATGGCCCGCCCTCCTCATTGCCCTCCCGGTGGGGCCACTCTGCACAGCCCCCTCCTCTACTTTTAGGGATAGAGTTGAAAGCACTGTCGTGCATGCATTCCAAAATGATCATCCCCAGGTCTTTTGGTTACATCTCAGGTGTCTTTGTCATCCTAGTCACTGTCCTCAGAAGGGTTCTAGTGAGTCACCGTCCCTCTGTAAGTGAGCTAAGTCTTGGAGACTGCCTGCAAATCTTGGCAGTCCTTTGATGTTGACACATGGCCCTCCTCTCAACCAACATTTAGATCACTCTCTCACACTCAGATTTTTTTTTAAAGAGTAAGTAGATTTAACTCTGAACCAGTCCCTATTCTGCTTTTTTTTGACACATTTTCCAATGAACAGCCTTCAGTCTAGGGCAGTGCTCATGGAGGGGAGGAGAAAGGTGGGAGAGTTCTGTTACCTGGGGCACGTCAGCAGGGTCTGAGGTCAAGGAGATGTGCCATGTGAGAATGCATACGCCAATAGACCATCTACATAAACTACAAGTGCAACACAGTTTTCTTTCCTGGTTAGAGAGAAAATGAAGCACCCAGCTTATAAAGCCTGGAATAATGCCCAGGACTCTACCTGATTTCCTATACTTAGAGGGGGGCCTCACTATCTGATATATAACTTTTTTTTTGAGACGATCTTGCTCTGTAGCTCACACTGGTCCTGAACTCACTATGGAGCCCAGACTAGCCTTGGACTTGTGGCAATCCTCCTGCCTCATCTTCCCAAGTTCTGGGATTACAGGCATGCACCACTATGCCCAGTATCTGGGGTACTGGGGAATCAAACCCAGCACCTGTGTTTGTGAGGCAAGTGCTTTATATGCTGCGCCATTCCTCCAGTCCCTAATGTACACCTTGACATGATGCATCTGACCTCTTCCTCCTGCATCTAGATGGGATGTTTCTTTTGCTCTGGGTACAGGAAGGATCCTTGTGTAATCTGTCTCCTTCCTTGGAGGGATGCTCTGAGGATTCCAGGAAGGAGTCCTGTAGAGGCCATCCAGTGGCCATCTTACAAAAGACCAGTTGCTACCTGGAGACATCTGGCACACAAGAGTCACTGCTCTGGCCTGGGCCCCAGGTAGCCTCAACCCCTCGAGATAGGCCTGAGTAGTTGGGGTTTGGGAGAAGGTTATAGGGTTGGTGGATGTCTGTATAAAGATGGGGCGGGGGGAGCCAGGACTGTCTGCAAATCCTGTGTGACAGTCATTCCATAAATTCATGCATCCATTCTCTTACTCAACTGAATCTAGGAAAATTGAATCACATATAGATGCTGCTTAAAGAATAAAGCATCAAAATCGGAGTTTGTAGAAACGTCTACACTTCAATCCATGTCAGATCTAAGAAAATGCCCCACGTCATTTCTTATTGCAGGTCCACGTATTTTTAGCTTGTTCAGAAGATATTCATGTCCTGGCATATTTTATCATAGAGAACTGATAAAGTAGGAGTTTTGATAAAAATTGGAAAACACAAAATGGGTTTCATCATCCCATGGAACTCTGGATGAGTGTCTGGGATCTGGATAGTTGTCGGTGTTCATTAGAAATTGTAGCTTACAACCACACACTATCACAAAACAAGTAATAAAAGTTTAGAAGGCTGGTTGGAGGTCCACGGAAGCCAAGACCTGTCTCCCTAGTGATGAGAAGAGCCTGGTCTGTAATTGCGGTTGCACAGCTGGTATCTAGCATGTCAGGAGAGCTACTAGATTTGGGGAGTGAAGGACAGCCATCTCCCGCACCATCTACCTCAGAGCCATCCCTTATGCTCACCTGGTTTATACAGAGGCAACATCCATTCACATCCATTTACTCCTATTCCCACTAATAATGAGAACCCACAGCTAGAAAGTCGGACACTTAATGAACATGCTTGGGGACCAGAGTCCACAATTTATCAACCCACACCAGGCTGTGAATTTCAGTTTAGGTGCCACCTGTTGGTGCTTTGGTCTCCTCACTTCTAACATGGGATGTTTCTCAAGGACTAACTGAGGAGGCATATAGCAGCCGCTGTTGTGTAAACAATGAGAGGTTCAGCATGTCCTGTGGGCCCTTGTGTTGTTACAGAAGTCTGTATCATTGGCCTGTGAAATTTGAGGACCAAAGGGCCAGTGTAGCAGGAGCACCTTGTCCCCTGCCACCGTGGTGCGCACGCCCTGTACTCTGGCTTTGCAGTTCCCTGAGATGCTGTACTTGTTCCCAGCCAAGGTTGGCACTTTCACCCTGGATACATTTATAGCTTCCGTAGTGGCACTGAGGACCACAGCACTGCCTCACCTCCAGGTCTATTTTGGTCAGGGCTCAGTCTAGAGCAGGTGATCTGAGTGTTTTGGCAGCCCAAAGGGTGAGGAGAGGCTTTCTCCTCAGCAGGTGTTTGAGCACCCAGGTGTTGCCTCTGCCCAGTCTGGGCGCAAATCCAGCCCAGCCATGAATGACCATATGCTCTTGGGCATAATTTTTCTAGTGTTAATAAGACTCAATCGTCCTCATCTCTAAATTGGGGATCAAAAATATCTGTCTCAAACATACACAAAATTACTGTTCCAGCTGGGCTGTGTGCAAAGAGCACAACATGGTGCTTGGTGTGGAACAGACAGTCAATGGCAGTGTCGTTTCTCCTGTGGGTTCCTTCTTGGCGCGACAGAGGCCCAACGGGTGTGGGCTGCCCAGGCCAGCCTGAGAGAAAAAGCTGCTTTGCCTGCAGTTTTGGGCTCCATGTTGGAGCCCATTTCTTAGAATTGCCTTGTCTTGCCTTGCTTTAATAAGATTTTTGGAATGTTCTACAACTTTGAATGCCAGAGGGAACAGGCACTCCTTAGGACTGTCCTTGTGTAAGTACTGGTCCCTGCCTGGAAGTGTCTCTTCTGAGATTTCACATTCTCCTCAATCTCTCTTTCAATGTTTGTAGGTACCAGTGTTGGGAGTTTCTGACTTTATTCTCCACAGAACAATAGCAAGAGCTCTGGCTTCTGTTCCAGACAGGCACATGGTCATCTAGACATAGGGTCTTTTGGTCATCACTTGCTTGCTAGGAACATTTTGGAAACTAGGTCACATGTTTCCAAGAGCACAGTATCTTTTAGCCTGCCCCTTCCCAACTCCCTCCCACCAAGTACACATACTCCCTTGCTTCTTGGCTTATGAAGTTCCTAACTCCAGGTGCCTGGCCACTGGGCTGATACCTTGTTGTTCTTGTTTGCCTGGGTTTTTTTTTTTTTTTTTTCATCTTTCCTGGAGGCCTTAGAGTAAACCATCTTTGATCTTTTTGAAAGTACAATGAGTAAATAAAGTTCTCTGAAACATTAACTTGTGTTTCCCCATTTGGTGTTTGTGTGTTGACCTCAGAGCTTTTGTGGCAACCTCTATCTGTTGAAAAGTTTTTGGAGTTTCCTGTAGGTTAAAATATGCTTGTTACCATTTGCAGTTACTTATTTATGCTCATCAGAACTCACTCAGTATTATGTGATGATTCAGTAGAAAACAGAACAAGTTGGACATAGAGATATGGTTGCAGCTGAGTAGTATGATTCCTGACATCAATTTTTGGTGTGTATCAGGTAAAATTGTTCACTAGCATTATGTCAAAGACCAACCTATTATACATAAATGTTATATTTTCTTGTAAAACCTATGTCTTATAAAACTTAGTAAACATATTTATGTGAGTTCTTTCAAAGTCTATTTTCTTAGTTGTATATTATCAATGTAGATGAAATTCTGTAACCAACAGCCTTCCGATTTTAGATCTTAATTAATTTCTTGTTTGTATAAAAATATAAATGGTATCAACAGGGAGACAGTTTTAGTGTCATTAAGGGACCTTTGTTCACCATGGGGCCCTTCCCCCTCCACACCCTTAGGTCTTTCCAGAAGCTCTTGTGGATAGGCCACCTGAAGAGCTCTCGTGAGCATGTTTTTATGAGCCAGGTGCTCATGTGGTGCTCAGCGCTTCTGTCCACTCCCCATTGGCCAGAAATCAACTAGAGGTCATCCACACCCTGTGAATATGAATATGTTACCTTAATATGCAAAAAGGACTTTGAAGATGGGATGAAGTATTGTGAGATACGGAAATTTTTGTAGGTAGTCTTGATGTGCCCCGCCTAGTCACAGAGTCCTTATGAGTGGTTGAGGGAGTCACCAGAAATAGTGAGATTTGAAAGATGCTGTAATGGTGGCTCTGAGAATAGTGGAAAGGGCCCCAGGGCCAGGAAAGCAGGAAACCCCTAGAAGCAGGAAAAGGCAAGGAAAAGAATTCTTAAGTTCTCCAAAAGGAATGTAGGTTTCCTGACATCTTGAATTTGGGCCTCTGGTCTCCAAGTATATAAGAAAATAAGTCTGTGTTGTTTGAAGCCACCATAATTGTGCTAATTTGTTGTACCAACCATAAGAGTTTGGCACAGAACTCACATTTCCTTAAATCCCTACTGTGTGTCTGACCATAGCAAGGTCACACAATAGGGGCATTTTCTTGGCATGCAGATGGGCTCTTGTTCAGCCTCCTACAAGCTCCCCCATGTTCAGCTATCCAGAAGTTCCTTTTGTTTTTTTAAGGGCACTTCACTGCACAGGCATGACGTAGGGCGTGGGCTACTGCTAGCAAACTGAGTGGGGCCACCCAGTAAGACGCCTCTACTCAGAGTCCTCTTGGCCTCTCCGCAGCTTGCTTCCTCTCAGGTATGGAGCAGGACCCCTTCTGAAGTGGGGAGGGAGAGCTTAGTGTCTGCCACTCAACAGGGCAGATCAGAGAATTTGTTATGGCTAGCTCCAAAAAGGAAAGATTAGGGAATTTTTGGGGTACAATATTAGTTTCTTTGGCCTGTTCTGGGGAGAAAAAAGAAAACAGGTGAGAGGAGAGCAAGAGGAAAAGACTGTGCTTCTGAGTCTGTGCCTGCAGCCTAAAGCACCCAGCAGTCTAATAAAACTGACTTTCACTTTTACGGCTCCGAAGTCATTCTGGAGTTGCTTTAGGAACTCCGGACATAAGGTCAAATATTTGAACAAAAGATATGCTTATTGTTCTAGGCATTTAGGAAATAGCCAGGAATATGGGAGTTACGATCCAAGAGCTGTGGACGAAACAAAAATGTTTATATATCCTCCTCTCATTGGGAGGGTGGCTGAAATCACAGAAAGCAGGAGCAGTGCAGGGCGGTGGCCTGGGAGCGGCAAAGTCAGAAGTGCCCAGCACGTCTCCTGGCTCCCAGAGCCCAACGTGTGGGGAATGGTGTGGGTCCCAAGGGAGAAGTGCTGGTGCACAGGGAGCCACACTTCCCTTCTGGAGGGTAAGAAGAACCTGGAGATAGGAGAAGGGGTTAGGAGCTCGGGCTCTGGAGTCAAGATGCCAGGGTTCAAGGTCTGTCCTCGCTGGGTTCCTGCTATCCAGCTACACTGCCTCAGGTGTTCCATTCTTATGGTAGTGTATTTAACTACTGCCAAACCTGGTGGAAAAGAGCCATTTCATTGTGCTTGTGCATTTCTTGAGAGTAGGCAGGGCGGAATGGGGACAGCTTTTCCTTTAGTGATGCTTTCTGAGCCTTCAGGGGAGATTCAAAGACTGAGTTGGTTTTACCGCAGAATAGAATCATCTAGAATTCCATGTGGGCCGTCCACTGGGCCCTCAGCCAGAGTTATCAGCAGAGGCACCCCCATGGGGCCCTCTGCATATCCTGGTAGCCCTCACCGTATGGAGGCCTTGGGTAGTCATGGAAGCTGGCCTTCAAAGAAAAGTGCCCCAGCTCATAAAGTAGAATATGTAGTTCCTTTATGACTTACCTCAGAAGTCATTCTGTGTCGCTTCTGGTCCATCCTGTTAGTTTACCAGTAAAGCCCACCAGGTTCAGGAGGAAAACTGGATTCTGCCTCCTAGCAGGACAAATCAGATGGCAGATACTGTCTCTTAACCTCTTTGGGAAATACGACCTGTCCTGTGTGGCAGTTTCTTCAGTTCACTGATATTAGGCATATAGACATGACAATTGTAGCTCTCTCGTCTTGGTTACGGTTGTGGAAACGCTTGGCCCGCAGCTTTCACATCGTGAAACCGTAAGTGATTCTCAGACAGCAGAGGCCGTGTCTGCTCTTCCTCTGTTTGCATCCACAGTGCCTCACACAAATGATTAGTGTGTCAGTTAGCCATCGCTGTGGAACAACCACCCCGGATTTAGTGTTTTTAGGCAATGGCCACTTCCTAGGCAAAGACTTTCAGAATAGGACGCGAACAGCATAGGAAGTAATATCAGGAATTGACTTGACCATATCAAATTAAGAAGCTTCTGCACAGCAAAGGAAACAATAGAGTGAAGAGATAACCTATAAAATGGGGGAAAAAAATCTTTGCTAGCTACTCTTCTGATAAGAGGATTAATAGATGTAATATATCAAAAACTCAAAAAAAGACATCAAAGAAAACCGAATAACCCAATCCATAAATGGGCAAATGAGTTGATTAAAACCTTTTCCAAAGAAGTACAAATGCACAGTTGAGCTGTGTGGCACAGGCTTGTAATCCCAGCACTCTGGGAAGCTGAGTCAGGGTGACTGCAAGTTTGAGCCTAGCCAGGGCAATTCAGTGACTTAGTAAAACCCTGTCTGAGAATCAAAAATAAAAATCGGCTAGGATGTAACTCAGTGTGAAGGCCCTGGGCTCCATCCCCAGTGCCACAGAAGAAGAGGAGGAGGAGAAGAGTAGGAAGAGGAGGAGGAGGAGAAGAGGAAGAAGGAGGAGGAGGGAAAGAGGGAAGGGAAGGGGAAGAGGAAGAAGAGGAGAAGAGTAAGAGGTGAAACAAATGACCTGTAAACATAAAAATGTTCAACATCTTCAGCCATTAGAGAAACATAAACAAAACTGCCCTGAGGTTTCATCTCACATCAGTCAGAATGACTGTATCAAGAAAAAATAAAATAGTAAACTTTGGCAGCAATGTGGGAGAAAGGACTTCTACACTGCTGGTGCAAGGCAGATGAGTACACTTATGGAAATCAATGTGGTGGGTTTTCAAAAAACTGAAACTATAACTACCACGTGACCTACCTGTTGGTTTCTTGGTATATTCCCAAGAGAATTAAAGATAGCCTACTAGGGTGATACGTGTGTGTTTGTAACGGTGGAATTCATGACAGTTCCATGAAGCCCATCAACCGATGAATGGACAAAGAGTGTGGTGTATATACACAGTGGAGGATTAGTCAGAAAGAAAAAAGATAAAACTGAAGACCCTTATGTTAAGTGAAATTAGTCTCAGGAAGTTCAATATCACATATTTAAATAAACAAATGAAGTGACAACAGGTAAAATGGATGAAAGGGGAAGGGAAGGAAGGAGAGGGAGGTAATTGAAATGAAAACAATCAAAATATGTTATATTCATGTACCAACATAGCAAATGAATCTCATTAGTCTGTATTACCAATATGCACTAATGAACCCTCGAGACACACACAAAAGAACTCCAGCCATTTTATTTCCTCAGGATTCTGCAGGTCTTGAATTTGGGCTGTGTCTTCAGCCCAGTAGATCTACAACTGGTTTCACCTGGGATCGTTCATGTGGCTTTACTCACACAACTGGAAGTCAGTGCCCCTGCCAGTGGAACTACTCGGGTCTCCCCTGCTGGCCTGCCCATGGGGCCCGCTTATGCTTATCTGTGTCACAAACTCAGGCTTCCAGTTGGCAACCAGAGAGCATCTCTTCTTAGGCTTCTGCTGGTGTCTCAGTCCCTTATTTCCTGTTGAGAAAGTGTCTTGGTTGTGTTTGTGTTTCCATAATAAAATACCACAGGCTGAGTGATTTACAACAAGTAGAAATTTATTTAGTTTTATGTTCTGGAGGCTGGGAAGTCCAAGATCAAGAAGGCCACATCAAAGGTGGGCCTTCTTGCTCGCTGTGTTATAACATGGGCACGGTCATCCCATGGGCAAGGCAGAGTGAGAGAGTGGGCTGAACTCAGCCTTTGTAAGATGCTCCCCTTGTAATGCATTAGTCTGTTCATGCAGACAGACTCTTCGCAACCTAGTCACCTCTTAAAAGTCCCACCTCTCAACACTGTTGCGCTGAGGATTAAGTTTCGAGCACATGAACTTTGGGGACACATTCAAATCATAGTAACAGGGCAACCAGGATTCAAGGCGTGGAAGAATGAAACCGGTCTCTTCATGGAAGGAATGGCAAAGTCACATTGTGAACTAACTGTTCAGGGGTAGGAGGGATCACTGCAACCATCTTTGAGGACAATCCTAACTTGGTGTAGGAGAGAGGCTGGAAGGGGCTGGAGGCCCAATTTTGTGTGAGGATGATGGCAGGGGGATGACAGGGGACATGCTAAGCTTGTGTGGCACTAGGTTCTCGCACAAAGGATGTTTGTGCCATATGCAGGGCTTTATTCCAACTTTGGAATAAAACAACAAGGAAATGTATTATTTCACATGACAGAAGGTGCCACAATAGGGCAAGCTGGTATGGTAGCTCAGCAAGGTCGTCGTGACCAGACCCTCACCTACTGGCTGCCCTCTGATGAAACCCTGGCTCTTAGGCTCTCAAAAGGTGACTTCGGCAATGCCATAGTCCAGCTAATTAATGGAGAAGGAAAGAGCCAGCCCAGCTCTTACAGCTCCTCGGCAAGATGGCGAAGGGCTTGAGATCCCCGTGGTGGCTCTCTTCATTTTTTTAGGGCTGCTGTCACAAAGTTCTGGCTACTAGGCTTAAACGAACAGAAACGTATTTCCTCCCACTCAAAGAGGCCAGAAGTCCAAAATGAAAGAATTTCAGTGCCATGGTTCCTTCTAAAAACTCGAAGAATCCTTCCTTACTTTTTCCTGGCAACTGGTGGCTTGTTGGTGATCCTTGGTATTCCCTGCCTTTAGATGTAGTATCACACTCCCGTATCTTCAGATGACATATTCCTGTGTCTTCAGATCATTTTTCCTGTATATACATCTGTGTCTGCCAAAGTGCCCTCTTTTTTAAAGATACCAGTCATCTTAGATAAAAATCCCACCAGTGTGACCTCATTTAACTTGATTACCTCTGTAAAACTGAACTTTCAAGTAAAGTACTACTCTGAAGTACTAGAAGTTAGGGTGTTGATGCATTTTTTGAAGGGAACACAATTTGACCTGTAACCCTTCCTCAAAAGACTAATCATCATCTGAGGAGTAGAAGAGTGAGCCGCTATGATCTCTGCATTTACCTCAGATGAGTGTATGAATGAATGGATAGACAGATGAATAAATGGATGGAGGATAGATGGATGGAAGAATGGATGAGGACTGAATGATTGAGCATGGTACGTGGACCTCACGTGGAGCCCTGCTCTAGCTTCGTAGTGAGACTGGAGTATTAATTTTAGCCCTAGAATCTGCTGAGGATACTTGGGCACTCATGCCTTCTGCTTCTGTCAGGTTGTTGATCACAGTAATGGTCTGTCTGCAGCTGTGTCTTTGATCAGGAACACAATCCCTCAGGGAGAACAAATGCTGCTCCTCTGGGAAAGTCTGATGATCCACACTATGACATGGTTTTAGGGAGTCCATTGTGGTGAGAAAGTCCAGCCTGCTTGTACAGACATTCACAAGTAACCACCTAGCACCCTCTTTGTGCATACAAACAGTCATCACCCAGGCAACCGCAGGACAGCAGCCAGCTACCTAGCAACACGACCTTGCTGCCCCCACCTTCCCCTTCCCTTCTGCTATGTGGAGTCTTTGAGAGCTCACTGCTCTTTAAGGCAATTCACAGGGGAGGAAGATGATGCTCATGGGGACCCTGCCCTCAGAGCTCAGGGCTTAATGATGCTGTCCTGTTGTTTTAGAGTCTGTTTACATCCACCTGATTCATAAATGTATTGCTTGCTTCTTAGCAACAAAGCTTAGAATTTGCACCAATCACTGCAAGTCCTGTATGAATACCTAATACCTGATTAGGGTTACCAGGTTTTAAAGCAGGCACTTAATAGTTCACTTGAGTACTTTTTTTCCCCCGTACCAGGGATTGAACATAGGACCTTGTGCATGCTAGGCAAGTGCCCTACCACTGAGCTATATCTCCAGATTTTCACCTGAGTTTTTTGGAGGAGGTGGGGGATGGGTTTGAAGTAGGGGTTAGAGTTCCCCTGGGAAGGTCCAGAGTTAAAACTTTTCTCCTCTTAGCCTCTTAATTGACTCATTCTAACAGATCCAGCAGATCCAGCAGTGGATCCAGAGGATTATTTTTATATTGATTTTTAAATAAATGATTCTAGAAAATCTAACCCAGGGCCTTCATGATAAATAACACCTCCAGCTCATCTTTTTTTTTTAAATTGTGTTCTGGCTTTTTGTTTTTTGTTTTGTTTTGTTTTGTTTTGTTGTTTTTGTTTTTTGAGATGGGGTTACACTGTGGAGCCCAGGCTGGCTTGGATTCATGGCAAACCTTCTGCCTCAGCCTCCTGAGTGCTGGGATTGCAGGCATGCACCACCATGCCCAGATTATGTAGTGGTGAGGAATTGAACCCAGGGCCTTGTGCTTGCTAGGCTGGCGCTCTTAACTGCTGTGCCATTCCTCTAGCACCCCAGCTCATCTTTTTAATATGGGCTGTTACCTCCATGAAATTTAGCGGTCAGTCACTTTTTATTGTGTCTTGCAAGAAGTGGTGTTTAGACGAGCAGACAAAGGAGAGAAATGGAGACAGAGAAATCATTTGGCAGCCTGGCTAGTTGAAAGAGGGTGTGCTGAGCCAGACTAGAGCAGGTGCTTGGGGCTTCTAAGTGACGGGAAAACAGTCACGGAAGGAGAGAAACACGAGAGCCCACTGTAATTTTGCCCTGAGCAGGGATATGGGAAGCCATCTGCCCTTCTGCCATAGTGAACTTTACTGACAGAAGACGAATCATGTCTTTTTGTCTAGTAGTAGCACCTTTTTTTAGACTTTCTCCTTTTCCTCAACCATGGTGTCACCATCCGCCCTCCCCATCACTTCATATTGTCAGCAGGTCTTGTTGATTCTACCTCCTTAATGTTGCTCAAGTCTTTTCCCTCCTTTGCTTTGTGGCCTCCCTGTTTCCTTCCCATCACCCTCCCTCTGCCTCCAAGTTGTCCTCTACCCTGCCCAGAACATCTTGCTGAATTGCTCGTGTGATCATGATCATACCCATCTTGCACAGGATGTTCTCTATTGTTCACTCTGCCCAGGAAGTTGGCCCACTCTGACCACAGTGATGGCCTCACTTGGCCTCTGGTTGGGTTTGGCCAATGGGGGACATTGGCAGGTGGTCAAAGAGAAGTGAAATAAGGCTGGTGCCTATGCTTCGACTTCCACACTATGGAGTCACCCAACTAAAGACCACAGCTTCTCTGAAGGTCACCTTCACATAGCTCTCTCAGTATTTGTTCCTTCCTCTTAGGCTTCTTGCCTGATAATCTTCACGTTACCTGCTCTCTATATAGCATTATACCTGGTCACCTTGCTTCCTAAAACTTTAGTCAGTTGGCCTCCATTTAATACCCTCTAGTTATCCTAGCCGAGTGCCTTCTTTTTGTGCTGGGCTCTCCAATGAATCAGTTTTTCTACTCAAACCCACAATGGTTCCCACTGGCCTTCAAAATAAAGTCCAAACAAAGAATTGTGAGTTCCAAGGTCTTTCATCACCCTGCACCACTGTACCTTTCCCACTGTGTGCTCACCCCTGGCCTGTGCTCATTCCAGAATCTAATCCACCCCCCCCCCCACCCACCCCACCCCACCCCGCCAGTCATCTGCAGTGATCTGTATTGTAAGGTCTCATACAAAGGTGCTGAAGGTCAGCAGGGGTCCTGGCCGTTGGTGAATTCTCAGTAAAACCATGTAAGTGAATGATGTGGGGTGGATCCATGATGAATAAGAATTTCTGGGAGCCCTTCACTTCTTTCCCAGGTCTGATGTTGCACAGAGCCGTATTTATGAATCCGTATGACTAGATGCTTAAGAAAAATGATTTCATACAAAGGTAAACCCTAGGCACTCTGTACAACCTCTTCCCAACCTTGTGGGGATGGCAGCAAAGAGGAAGCAAGGCTTCTAAGTGCAGCTCAGTTCAAGGTTATATAACCCTGATCAAAGCTAGGCAGGGGAACTAGGGCGGAGCCCATCAGGCTGTCTCGGATGATTCCTGGATGAATCACTGCAGGAAAAAATAGAGACGCTCTAAAGTACCAGACTTGTAATCAGTGGGAAAAATCCTTCCTTCAGGGATTGTCAATCAGTAATCATTCTCCTGCTGTGAGCCTCTCAAATAGCAGTTACCTGGTGAGTAACAGGAACTCCAGGCTCATTGGTCACTCTCACCAGGAGCCAGGGCAGGAGGGCCTTCAGGGAGGGGCCAGAAGGCCTGGATTGTTCTCATATGTTGGGTCCCTCCTCATTCAGGTGCGACAGCCAACAGAGCAAGCAGCTCCTTAATCCTCCTTTGCTCCAAGCCTGGCTGCTGAAGAATAATTTTCTAGAAACTACATAAGAAATTCTGACTACTGGGTCCCCGTGGGAAGGGAGCTAGAAAAGAGGGCTTGGCCTTTTCCTTTCATCCTTTCATACCTTCCTGTAGGAACAATGTGCAAAATTGATTTTGAGAAATACCAAGGAGGCCATCTCATTTTTGGGACTTCAGACCACTTGGTTTTTCCTTTTCTATCTTTCTCTTTTTTTTCCTGCATTAAACAAAAAACAAAACAAAACAAAACAAAACAAAAAACCCACATAGGTGTTGAGGGTATAGCTCAGTAGTGGAGTACTAGGTAAGCCCTGGGTTCCATCCCTAGCACAGAACAAAATTAAAAACTTAATAAATGCTGTTAAAAACCATTACAGCTGCTACTATACCTCTAACATTTTCCAGGACAGTCCTGAATTCAAATATTCTGTCCCTTTGGTCTCTCAGAGCACAGAAATGTCCTAGAAATTGCAACAGCGTCTACCTGGAAGTGGTGCCAATCTTAAATCTGACCTCAGTCCCTAACTTTCAGCACAGAAAATAAATTCAAATTCTTCATGTCTGTAAGAACACTCATTTTTTCCCTTCCTCTCTGGGAGTCTCCTCTGAGATGCTCAGAATAATATTTTTAGGAATCTGAGGATGTAAACATGCCTTTATAGGGCTGTGTAAGTCTACCAATGAACAAGCTTGACGGTGTGGTTCATGAGGCACCAGAATCATGCTGAGCACTCACCATGTCCATACATGGAGGGTGTCACTCCCCAAATTGTCCCTGATTATGGAGCCTCAGCCCAGACTTCCGGTTTCCATTTCTATTCCAGCATCTGGCCCTTTCAGTGCAGCTTCATCGTGGCCCTTCTTAGTAACTGCTGACTATCCTGAAGCAACCACAAGTTGCTCCAAAACCTCAGTGTGATGACATTTTCCTGATCTTCTGGATCAAGCTTCTCCTGCAGGCAGTTCTACTATTATATTTGTCACAAGCTCATAAATTCCTCCCCCTTTTTTCGTCTAAGACTAAGATTTGGGGGAGGGGGCAGTAACAGTATAAAGATTCCTAAGAAACAAGCTATGCTAAAAGCCTGCATAGGGTCTGTCTCTGAGACAAGTGATAGTTCTGGTATGTCCCCCGCTGCTTGGCCCATGCTACTAAGAGGAACCGTCATGCCTGAGGTCCCAGACTCAGCCCCATTCAGCCATCAGCTAGGGCTCAAGTCCTGTCCGTGAGTAATCTCCTCTGATTTCCTGTCTGCTAGCTGGGGTCTCACTTCCCTCAGAGTAACCTTCAGGTGTCAAGTGCTCACTGTGTCCTTGGTCAGAGGAGTCTGGGAACCACAGTGTTCTGAGCCAGCAGTGGAGGAGCCCTGGGCTCAGGGCTAGGGAGCCACAGCAGCAAGGGCTGGAAAAATGGGCGGGAAGGTGATGGTCCCACCAGAGAGGCAGGAGAAGGCGTAGTAAGGACACACATGGACTGACTTCTGAACAGAAGTCCTTTTTCCTGAAGCATCTCTGCAAGCCAAACAATCCTGAGCCCAGTTCTCCCTCCCTCAGAAATCAGCAGCAGGTTCTACAGAGAGAGGAAAAGTGGTACAGCCCCTTGGGAAATCTTTCACTACCTAAGTTGGTCCAACAACTCCACTCTGAAGTATAAACTCTGGAGAAATATGTGCACATTTGGGACAGGATATACATACCAAGAGTGGTTGTTGCAGCATTGTTTGTAATAACCCAAACTAGGCACAACCAGACAGATGTCAACATCAGTATGGCTAAGTAAACCTGGCACATTTATTCAGTGGAACACAGTACAGCCATGAAGATGAAGGGAATTGAATTTAGAGCAGCCATGCACAAGAACATGGGTGAATCTGGCAAACATAGCTGCACGGAGTGAGGTGCCCAGAAATCTCCTGACATGATTTGGTTAATACAAAGCTCGAGACATGCAAAGAGTAGACCATTTCAGGATGCACATACAGGGATAAAATCAAAGGAAGCAGAAGTAGCCACCAGAGAAGTCTAAGCTATAGGGAGTGTGTGTGATCAGCTTGGGATGTTCAAGTGGCGTGGGAGGGCTGGCAATGTTCCATTTCCTGACATGAGCCCACGGCTGTTGGCTTTAGTTTCTTATTAGAATACATATGTTTTATGTACTGTTCTCTATGTGTTGATTTTCAAAATAAAAAGTGGAAGAGGGAATCTCTTGAAGAGTTTAGATAAGGGTGTCATTCCCAGATGCTGTCTGCTTCAACCATTATCGAAGTTCCCAAGAGGGGAGGTCTCTCTGCAGGGTGCATGTGTCCCCACCCTGCTCCCCCTGCTCCCCGATCGCCTGTGCCCTGGTGACCGGTTGCGAGGCCTCCAGAGTTGGCAGAAGCAATCTTCCCTTTGACTAAGCCTGACTCAACCGTCCCCAGTGACGTCTTCTGAGCTCTCACCCTTCCAGGATGTAATTGAGTATGCTCTGCGGGGAGACAGTCTGTAATGAATTTCATAGGATGGAAACCACATGGAAATAAAGAAAGTTGGGCCACATTGTTGGTGCGAATACCAACGCAGGAGTAGCCCTAGGACACCTGGACACGGGCTGGCACCTGGCGTGTGCATCTCCCTCTTGGTTTCTTCCACCTCCTCTGCTCGGGGTACTAGTGTGGGTGCCAGCCCTGAGCAGGACTGGAGGTGGTGTGGGCTTACGCACATCCTCACCAAGACTGGGTCTGAAGGTTTGTTTCCATAAGCAGACAGGTGCTTCCTGATCAGCTGGCATTAGATGTCCCCTGCTCTGAGCTGAGCAAACCTGTGTTTGGGACTGAGAAAGCCTCACGCCCAAAGACAGCCTAGAATGAGTCACCTCTGAGGCCCTCAGAATGTTTTGGGGTTTGGAAAGCTTTCCATCTCTGAGACATAGGTCACATGATGATACCCTATGCAAAGAGAATGTCTGACTCCCTCCTGTTCCCCCAGAAAATTCAGGGACAGAGAGCTCAAGGTCAGGAACCTTGCACTTAATTCCTCCTTTAGTTATGTACAAAGGTTAATAAAAAGCATTCAAGGTACCCAGGAGCCCCCAGGAAATGTGGCTGACGTGCTGGAGAGTTCCAGTCATGGATCCCTTGATCTGTTCACTAAGGTCCAGGGAGTCATTCCAGGCCAGAGAACAGCACGAGCAAAGGCACAGGAAGGCAAAGGGTATGGTAGGCTAGTTTCTGTGCCCTTTACTGTTCCCTGGCCTGAAGTCCCTTCTTCCTCCCCTCACTGGTCCATGGGCCTGTGAGACACCCTCACCAGATGAACCCGGTCTATCCTTAGGTCCATCCGTGTGTGTCTGCAGCGGGGGCACTGAGCTTCAAGGGGACAGAGCAGCTGGAGCAGCTTACAGCACAAAGAAAGAAGGAGGGATGGCAGCAGGGAGGCAGGAAGGAGGCTTGATTGCTGACTGCAGATAGAAGCTTCAGTTTGTGGTGCAGTGAAATCACCGTATATGGTTTGGGAGGAAATTCTCTACAACGAGCTGCATGCAAATAGGTCATCAAGTAATGGCAAAAATATGCAGCCAAACAGAGGTGCCTCTGCAGTGTCTGTGTCTCTAAGGGCACAGCAAATTGTAGGGGGCCATAGGGACTCAGGGCTTCACGCCAGAGAGAATGGGGGACAAGAGATGCTCCCCCTCTGCCTCCCCAGCGATCCTCCTGCCTCCTCACCCCACCTCTCCCCACCTCTCCACTGGGACCTTCCCTGGGTCTGATCAGCATCTCTGTGTTCCCTGTGGCTGGGATCAGGCGGAGAAGGGAGATGGCCTGAGACACTTTCTGGTGACTAATGCAGTACTTGAACAGGAAACAGACTGGAAATGGCTTAGGACAAACTATAAATAGCCGTGTCCTAAAAAATCTTAGTTGGGAAGAAATGGAATTAACATACTGGGAGGAGAACAAGGAGAGCACAGCCTCTAAGCAGGCCTTATAATTCTTCTGGGAAGTGAGTTTTCCTCCCAGACAGAGCTCCATCTGCCTTCTTAAAATCAGAGCTCTGTTCAGTCCTCGAGGTGATCAGCCTATAGAACCTGCTGCCAATCCACTGCCTTGAATTGTCTCTGGTTCAAGAGATCAAGCCTCACAGGGACCCTCATGTGAGGAGGTGTGTGTGGGGTGTGTGAAGGATGGACTGGAGATTACTGACCCTTATGATTCAGGGGCTGTGAAAGGTCTTTCTTTTTTCTTTTCTTTTGTTTTTCTTTTCTTTCTTTCTTTCTTCACTTTTTTTTTGAGACAGGGTCTCTCTCTGTAATCCAGGCTGGTCCTAGACTCACTGTGTACCCCAGGCTGGCCTGGGACTCCTAGCAATCCTCCTGCCTCAGCCTCCTGAGTGCTGGGATTACAGGCATATGCCACCACGCCCAGCTTATGTGGTGCTGGGGAATTGAACTCATGCCCAACCCTAAAGGGTCTTTCCTGATGGAGAATTGAAGCAATGATATGTGGGGAATGTGCTTTCTGATTTGCCTCAGTTTCCCCCACCCATCAGGCTACAGCAGTTCTCTATCATCATGAGCCTGGGGAAGGAGTCAGTTAGGAGAAGTAGCTGTGGGTATTACAGTGAGTCAGCAGTGGGGGTTCTAATACCAGCCAGGACACTCAGTTACTGATCCCTTGAGGTAGGTATATCTAAGACTGTTTCTTTTCTATTAAATTAAGAGGTTAGGGAGTCCCATGGACTTCAAATCTTTTTATATTTTCAATGGTGCATCTTTCTCCAAAGAAAATTCCAAGGGAGAGACCAGAGCTGCAAAGATTTATGTGAATTTCTCATAGTTATACACAACTATTTCCCCTGTAGCCTTAAGAAAATACTCCAGTGGCTTCACAGAGCTCATGGGAAGACCACAGCACTAGACCACTCAACAAGTATGGCTATCCAACCTAACACTCCTATATACAGACCCTTTTTTCCTTTACCTTCTGTGACCATTGGAGAGATTATTAGGAACCATGCCTGGATTAAGGTTTGGGAACCATGCCTAGATTGGGCAGTTAGGAACAGCATAGATTAAAGTGTGAGTGATTTGTGGGCCAGCGAATAAGGAAAGAGCACCCACCTGGATGTGGGAGGCCCAACTGGGAACTCAAACTGTATAAAAAGAAGGAAGAAGAAAGATTATTACAACTTTTTCCTCTGGGGAGAGAGTGGACTTGACGGAATTTGGCTTCCTGTGCGTGATGTCATGAGGAGCTGCTTCCACCTCTGCCTCTGCCATGTACTTCCATTGCTGCTGGCTGCCCCTGAGTAGACTGTGACCTTTTGAAACTGTGAGCAAAAATGAACCTTTTCTCCCCTAAATTTGTGAATGCCAAGTATTGAGTCACAGCAATGAAAAAGTAACCAAGACACCTTCTTCCACTTAGAATCTAGAAAGCTAAAATAAAGAAAAGTGATCCTGATCAGCCAAAACAGAGGAGGAATTCATATGTCATGATCCCCTGTAAAATTTCTCAGTAGCCTCATTAGCTACTAGAATGGACTGACTGAAAAAAATGGACACAATTCTCTATTTCTTCTCATATCCACATCTTCTGCCATGTGACCTTGTGAAGCCTCTTCTGTCATGAGCCAGAGTGAATTTCCCTACCCTGGCAATATGAGCTGACCTTGAGCTCCACTTTGAGTGTCTAGCAGAAGTGACAGTGTACTATCTTCAAGGTTAGGTCTTAAGAAGCTTTGTGTCTTCTACTCTCACTGTCTCTTAAACCTGTCGTTTTCATGAGGACAGTTCTGGGTTAGCTTGTCAGGACATGAAAGATCACATGGAGCAGAGCAGATTTGTCCCAGTAGAGGCTACCAGAGCAGCCCCTGCCCACCTCCCAGCTGCCCGAAGATCTGGGCAACTAGTCTCAGGAGAAATAATAAGCAGTGGATGACTTAAGACGTGGGTTTATTTTAGCTGTCTACTGCTCAGGAACAAACTACCCTAAGACTTAGTTGCTTAAAGCATTTTATCACCTACTCTCTTATGCATTCCCGTGTATTGACCAGCTTCAGCTGTGCAATGTCCACTTGAGGTCTTTCCTATGGTTACAGGTACCCATCTGCTAAAGGTTCGCCTGGATGGGGTGGAGGTGAAGGGCTGAGAGGGCTCATCCAGGTAGGTGCCCGCCATTTACCTGGTGCTGGTTTCCCTCTGGGGCTCAGCAGGGCTGCTGACTGCGCAGTGTCTCTGCCTTGTTTATGCCATGGGTTTCTCCCAACATGGCAACTGGGCTCTAAGAAGCAGAAAGAGAAGCTGCCGGGCCAGGGACGAACGATGGCAGCCCTGGCCCAGCAATACTTCCTCCTTCTTCTCTTGGGCACAGCAGTTAGAACATCCTGTCCGTTAGGGAGGGATGAAGAAGATGCCACCTCTTCAGGGGGACATGGCCAAATTACATTTCAAAAACAGAATAGTGGATGGGACATATTACTGGGACCAAGTACGGGAAATAAAATCTGCCACAGTTGTATGGCATTACAGAGACAGATGTTTATTTTCCAGGTTTCCTTTCTGTCTGCTCTCTCTGCATCCTCTCTGGCTTCTCCCTGCAGAACACAGGGAATGAATGACAAACACGGCATGGAGCCATTGGACAGGAAGGCCTGCCGGGCACTGCTGAGCACTGCCAGCAGCCCAGGGCCCAGCGGGAGAGTGCAGTCACTGAATAGGGCTCGCTGTCTGCCAAGGGCCCAGAGAGGAGGAGGCAGCCCATCTGGTTGTGTTCACTTGTCCCCTCTAGCTCTGTGTGTTCTGATTTTCTTCCTTTTCCCGTGTTTCTAAGGGCGCTTTAGAATGGCATGAGGAAATGCAGTCACCTAATTACTTCAGAAGTGAACAGATGCAGTCAGAGGCAGCGACGTGCTTTACCAGCGCTGCAGAGGGAGAAATCAGACTGTACCAAGCTCAGGTTGAGATTCGCATCTTATTACTTACACAACGAAAATGAAAGTGTCACCTCTGCCTTCCCTACCCAGGCCCATTCACCAGGGCTGAAGATGCTTGGCTTCTCCCCAGCCTGTGAGCCACTAAGGCTAGAACTGCCTTGGCAGTGGGGATCCCAACTGGGAAGTGGGAGAGGGGACAAAGATGAGGGTTCTGACCCGAGCCTCGCACCTGCATTCTCTGCTCTCACCTTTCCCAGCCCGGTCTGGTAGCTGAGCTACTTCTGCTTCAGTCCTTACCGGTTTTCCAGTGAGTGGGGGAGACTCTCGGACTCCCCTTGGCTGGGATCGTAGGATCTTGCTAACTTACCTTATCTTTTTTTTCCTTCATAGGCCAGAACTTGTCCCTAAGCCCTAAAACACTTTTTATTCCTTCATAAGTAAGATGCTGCTGCCTGTTTGAGGACTTACCCTTGGCAAAGGCCAGAGATTCTTCCTGTCAGAGCCCCAGCTCACCAGCCTGAGAGCCCCTGCCAGGCCTGAAGCCAGTCTACGAACTCCCTGAGGGCCCAGGCTCCATACTCCTGCCCTGGCAGACCTTCTAACTGAGCCCAGGGGGCTTTGACAGGATGCTGGTGGATGCCTCTCATACTGACTTGGTATTTGGCTTGCTCTGGCATCAACATCCTGTCTGCCCTGTTTCCTATGCAGGGCAAACTGGATTGGCTTTTAATTAAGTCCATATCCCAGAGAGTTTGGGAGGAGAGCTGGCCTCCCAGAACTCCGTAAGCAGCTATCAGAAAGAGGAAGTGTCCCGGGAGCTGGGTACAGGAGAGGAGGAAGCGGGAAAGTGAAGTCATAAATCCAGAGTGGTTGCTTCCTGGCTGAGGCAGTGCCCCAGTGATGAGCCAACTGTCGGGCAGCCCGGGAGTGGCGCTCTTCTGCGTGGCCTTCCAAGCCCACGGCTCCACCTCAGCGCACACCTTTCCTTCTTATCTACTTGCAGACCATGGGAGGACCTTTAAGCCGTGCCCTACAGACCAACCAACAGGAAGAAAGACTATCCACGTGACTCAGGCATATGAGAGAATACTTGAACAGAGAAGAGTGTCCAGAGATCCAACCCTAGAGATAAACAGCTTCGACATTCAGGAAAGTTTGTTTAACTAGGTTACGTTCTTCATGTCTTTTCCCTGGAGGCTTCTTTGGTTTGGAGCTACAGCCTTCTGCCATGCTACAGGGGTCACAGAGATACTGTGGCTTTTCTGTCCCTGTCACAAATGGTAGGGACCCCAAGAGAATCGGTCTCAGGATTCTCCCTTATACCCTTCAGGCCTCAAAGAACTGTGCTTGCCCTCAGAGAAGATGTGCAGCTGTGGAAGTCTGTCCTTCTAGTCCTCTCCTGCCTCCTCTTTTCCTTCCCCCATGGATGCACTTGACCGCTCTGGAAAGGCAAGATCACTGGAGAATGGGCAATCGCAGGTCCCAGGCTGCAGGCCCTGGGAAAGCAGTCCTTTCCTGGACAGCCCTGGAGCCTCCCACACCATCAGCCTCCTCCGCCGTCCCTTTCTTTTAACTTTCTCCTTCTTCCCACCGAGGTTGCTCCGTGTTCCTCTTCCTTATCTCCCTTTCTGCTTCTCTGCCCCACTCCTCTCCCTCCTTCTACAACAGCCACGCAGTGGCACATGTGCTGGCCTTGGATTTCAGTCATTGGTCAGCAACCTCAGCTCACAACCCTGCCATCAACTGGCAATGTGACCTTGACAGGGTGAGTCTCTTTGCTACCTGTGCAGAACAGGCATGGTCTTACCTGCCACTGTGGTCAACACCAAGTGGGCTCACATCTTTTAAGCACGTCACTGAGGGTCTGGCACACCTTGGAGTCTCAGCATCAAGGGGCTCTGACCTGCAGTTAGGGTGTGGCTGGTGCCCACTGAGTACTGGGAACACATGGCACAGGAGGGAGCAAAACAGAGACCTCATGTGTAACCTGGGTAATAATATATGGTAATTATTTATTTCTATAAACAGTGGAAGGAGGAATAAATAGCTCCACTGTTAAGCACTTGGGGCCAGAGTTTAAAGAATTCTACACATATAAATCCTAGACAGGGGACCTGAAGGAAAAGTCACAACTGGGTCCTGCAGCAAAGAATTTTCTCAGTCAGTCTGTTTACCCCATTGGTTTACTCAAAGCCTCCTGTTTCTCCCCGGAAACAATTTGCACGACTGGAGGAGGAGGGTACGCGTGTGCCTACCCTTCTGATTGTGCAACAGGGTAGGCTTGGAGCCCTGTCCAGGCCTACAGAACCCCTCAAAGCCACCGCGTTGGGTCATCACCGGAACTCAGCACACAACTTGTCTGCCTATAGTGAGCTTTAGGCTGGGTGGCACAGTGGTCTCTTGTGGTGTGCCAGCTCTGACTGATTTGAGAAGCTACCGAAAGTGACACTTTGGGAACGAAGCTGAGAGGCCCAGGGTTGGAGGAAGAAGGCATTACGGGGACAGCCACAGAGGCTCAGCTGCAGCTGAGCATTCAGTATGTTGGCACCTATGGGTGAGTCAGCCTTGGTGGGCATTCTAGGCGGCCTACCTGCCTTCTTACCTTCGCGCCCTGTGGGCTGGACTCTGGTCTGGCCCAGCAACAGCTCTCAGGTGCTCTTTCCCGTGCCTCCGGGACTCCTCTGAAGGAGCGCCCTGGTTCATCACCATAGCCCATTCAGGGCAGAGCTGAGCAGCTGGAAGGTGGTACCAGGCTCATAGAGACGGAGCTTCTTTCAAACTAATTTGTAAATTTAAGTAAAGAATTTCCTAAATAGTTTTTTCTTTGAGACGAGGGTCTCTTTAAGTTTTCTAGACTAGTCTCAAAATTGCAATTCTCCTGCCTCAGCCTTGCTAGTAACTGAGATTACAGGTGTGTGTGAAACTTTTATGAACTGATTCAAAAATTCATGTGGAAGATGAAAGGTCAAAGAATGATTTATCATTTGGTTAATTTTGGAGAGAACAAGAGCTACCATGCCAGGTATTATGATCTCTTATGAAGGACCAAATATTAAGGAATTAGAGCAGAAACAAACAACCAGATGGTGGAACAGAATTTGAGAGCCCAGAAATATCTACATGTATCTGAACAATGTTGATGGGGAAAACACATTGTAATTTTATACATTTAGCATAATACTAAGTGAAATAAATCAGAGAGTGAAAGTTAAATATTGCATGTTTTTTTAACAGGAGAAACCCCAAAATATAAATAATTAAATGAGCAAAATAGAAGAGAGATGACAGGAAACTGGGAAGGCAGACTGTGTTGAGGAAGAGAACTTGGGGACAGAGGGAGATTGGAGAGTGGGGAAGGGATAGGGACATAAAAATGACAAAGATGCAGTTTGCCTATGCACCCTTTCACCAAGTTCAGTGTAATTATTACATAGTATAAATATATGCTAACAAAAATAATAGTTAGGGGGAAAGAGATTAGATGAAGTTCACATGCTTAAACACATGAAAAACAGTATGAAACACTGTTCAGAAATGCCTGTGTAGTAGCCGTATAAAACATGTAAAACAATCACCATCCAATGTAGAAGGAGAGGGAGTGGATCCCTCCAGGGTACACAGCATGTACAGACTATAATCTCTTAAAAAGAAAAAAATCTGAAGCAAGCGTGCAAATGCTAAGATTTGTCACGGCTTGGATGGCAGGTATGTGCTTGCTGTGTTATACTTTATTGCCTTATGTTTTTGTAATATTATAGGAAAGCATTCACCATGTCCTTGGCTCCCAGGACTCGCCCCAAAGCCAGGGTATGGCCGGGGAGGGCAGAGCACAGACATGGGCTTGTATGATGGTCTGTATGATAGTGACTTCACAATCATTAGCTCAACACCTAGTGCTGAGCACTAAGGAAACGGAAGGAATAGGGGTCTGTCCTTTGCCCAAGGTGACAGGCAGGTCATACTGTAATAAATGCTACAACTGAAGCGTGTTTGGAAATGTTAGGGATTGTACAACAGGAGGGAGCAATTTATTCTGCCAGGAGTGTAGGCATAGGAAAGAACTTTGAAGGGTGAGTAGGAGTTTGCAAGACATAGAGGATGAAGAGAAAATTAAAAAAAAAAAATTAAGCGTGACAGTGTTGTCAGGTTGTAGAGGGTGGGGAGCACACCAGTTGGCATGTGCTTTGGAGGGAACCTTCTGGTACGAGTGCAGGGCAGAAAAATGAAGGCAAGGAGGCCAATCTGAAAGTCACTGAACATGTTTAAGTGAGAGGTGACAACAAACTCAGCCACAACAGAGTGACTTGGACCACAGGGTCAGCTCTCTCTACCTGTAGTCTTTGCTTCTGCACATTCAACTGACTTCAGGTGGAAACATTCAGAAAAAAACCCGTGTCTGCACTGAATATGCACAGCTTTTTTTGTTGTCAAGATATCCTAAACAGTGCAGACAGCCTATTAGCGTAATGAAGCTAGAGAATGATTTGAAGCCTGCAGGAAGATGTGAGTAGCTTATATGAAAATTTTATACCGTTTTCTATAAGAGATTTGAGCATCCTCCATTTTGGTGTCTGAGGGGCTCCTAGAACCAACTTTGAGTTGTTTTTCTACTGCACTGCCCATGAACTGAGGGATGGCCAGTGGCCTAGTCAGGTTTCCCTCAGTTGTGACAGTTCATCAAGATTTGTAGGTCTCCCCATGGCTCTCCCTTGGGCTGCCTGTCTGCGGATAGGAGCTCAGGAAACAGAGGAGGCCTAGGTCCACTCTTCTTTCACAGATAAGAAACCAGAGCTGGAGAGGCCAGGGATGTTTTCAAGGATATTCTCAACAAGAAGCATGCTGTCTCTGGTCACACAGCAAAGAGTCCTCCAACCATTCTGCTGACAAATTTGCAAACACACACACCTCACAAAACGATTCGACAGGTATAGTCCCATTATAAGGACACTTGTTATAAAGTTGTACTGCTTATAAGGAAGCGCTTCCCTTTCCCTTCAGGCAGAAAGAAATAGTTCCTTTGAAAGAGACTAAATTCTCTATGATGAATAATACAAAACAATAAGCTCTTCACCTGGCCTCCTTCCAAATAAGAGGCTATATTCAGGTGGCTCCAAAAGCACTGGGTCACGTGCTGTGGGCATTAAGGGCAGGGCCAGGCCAGTCATAGCTTAGGACTTTACAAGCTTTTGTTCTACCACCAAGCAATAAATGATTCTCCACACCATCAACATCCAGCCACCTGAACAAAATTCACCTAGGGGAACACAATGCCCATAAAGCGGAATCACCCCCGAAGTACCTTCAGGGATGATTATCTCAGCATCCACCCACTTGGCTATTACTGGCTCATAAGGAGGCCCGCTCTCCTCTGGTTCGAGGCTTCTCCAGCCCTTGGGCTCCAGGTCCCATCGCCTCCCACCTGCAGCATCTGCTTCTCTCCAGGGTTGACTCTGCTCCCTCACCTGGCTCTTGCAGCTCTGAACAGCTGACAGTCTATAAAAAGCAAAGTAGCAGACACCTTCCCTGTGCTGCTGCTTCCCACACTCTGGGTCCCCTTCCAAGCTCATGAAGTTTGGCAAAAGGCCAGCAGTACTCACTGTCTCTGCCACCTCACTTCCTGTTCACCTCTTAGCCAGCCCAGAGACTCCACACTCCATAGTCCTGTGTGCAAGTGGATGAGCAGAGACAGAGGCTGACGTTTGCCATGTGCTGAGAACCAGGCAGTGTCCTAAGATTGTCCTGTGTGTTAATACAAAACGCTGACTCTGATGCAATTTCTCTTATATTTACATTTTGGAGAGAGAGAAAGAATTTTTCCTGAGCCGCCAGGATTTGGGCAAAGATAGTCTTGCCCTGAAGATTGTTCTCCATTACAGCCTTTTGTTTCTCTTCTCTTATACCTTGCATAATATTCATTTCAGGAAAAAAACACACAAGAAGACAATGTAGCCCTGTTCTTTTGGCTTATTCATTTGCTTGTTATTTCAGATTATGTGCTCAGGATCCAAGAGTGCTGGCCAAGCAGGAGTAGGGTGGGGAAAGGGCTCTGGTGAGTTGGTGGCAGGGGGCTAGGGAGGCCCAGAGGAAGCACTTCACTGGCCTGTAGCAACTGTTTCCAAGTTTTACTATGCATTGGAATTACCTGTGATCTTTAAAAAACACTGATGCCTACTTCCATCATAGATGTTATGATTTCGTTGGCACTTGGACTTTTTAAAAATTGCCTAGGCCTTTCTCATTTTCAGCAACATTTGGGAAATATTGGCTGAAATGTAGTAAGTAGAGAATTTGGTTTACAAGTAAATAGTCCAACACAAACTATCGTAAAAGTAAAAAAGACTGAAACAGAGCTGCGGGTGCTATGTGTTAGATTCCATTTTGAAAACATAAATAAAGAATGTGTCACTCTGGGTAGGATGGGATAGGGATTTGAAAAGACATCACCAGGGTGAAGCATACCTCTTTCCCCTGTGGGGTTGCCGGCTTCCTGTTTGCCTGAAGCAGTGTCTTTACATACAGTGGAAAAAGAGGTAGCTTCTTCAGAGCTCACAGGAAGGCTCCGGGCTGCTCTCACTGGCTGGGACTGGGCCCCAGCCAACTCCTGGGGCAGAACACCTGACTGGCTGTATCCAGGTCAAGTGTCCCACCTCTGGGGCCAGGATAAAGGTGCTTTGCTTAGCTGCTGGAAGCAGAGGGCATGGAGCCTCTATGACAGGCCCTGCTTGCTCTGGGATATAAGAGTTACGGGTGGTCAGGGCCAGGTGGTAGAGCGCAACTCTGTTTTCTACTAGGTAGAGGTATTTAAACAGAAAAATGCCATGATCATTCTCATGTTTTAACATATGAGTCATTAACTCTGGCAATTATGTAAAAGACATGGATGAATAAAAAAGAAAAGTGATTATAGTCATTCAGAGATGAGATATTAGAGACCTAAATTAGGACAGTCGGTAATAGGTACAGATAGGAGGGAAGAGGCAATTCTGAACCAGAGTCAACGGGATTCGTTGTCCAGTTGGGAAAGAAGATAACTCTGAAAATGTGAGTCTGGGGAGTTGGAAGGGCACTGGTAACAGTGAGATTAGGAAGACACAATGTAGATCATCAAGCAGGGCTCTGAAATTTTAGTTTGGACATATTGACTTTGAGATTTTAGTTCATTTTATATTGCTAGAACAGAATATAAAACTGAATTAATTTATAAAAACAAAGAATTTATTTCTTATACTTACAGAGGCCGTGAAGTCCAATATTTGGTGCCAGCAAGTGGCACGAACATTCTGACTTTACTCCCACCCCCTGCCCCTCGTGGAACGAGAGAAGGGAAAAACGGTCAGTCAAAACTCAGTTGTATAACAATTACACCTCTTGTGATAGGAATATTAACTCATGAGAGTAGAGCTCTCTTAACTTACCTCTAAAGGTCCTTCTTCTTAACACCTTTGCACTGGATATTAAGTTTCCAACACATCAACTTTGGGGACACATTCAAACCGTTGAAGATGAGTTAAAAAAACAAAACAAAACAAAACAAAGCACTGAGAAGCAATGCCTAATACACTGACGTTGCCTGGAGGTCAGGGTGTCCCTGTGACAGCTGCAGCAGAAGCACCGGGCAGCACAGTCCCTTGAGGAGAGGGGGAGAGCAAGAAGAGCAGTTGGGTGGGCACTGGAGGCAGGCCGCTTGTCCTGGGACACAGAGAGGGAGGGGTGGGTGGTGGTATTCCAGGGGGAAAAGAATTAAGGGAGACGGAAGGACTGACCTTGCACTCTGTAAAAAGTCTGATGGGGGAGGGGGTGGGTTGGGCAACAGCTCAAGGGGGTGTGCCAAATAACCTTCATGTTTGTTTTATAGCTCTTTTTAAAAATTACATTCATTTTTTATGTGTTTTCCCTTTTTAAAGCTTGATTTGGTTTGTCCAGTGAGAGGAATTTGAGCATGACTAAGCGAGGAGGAGCATCTAAAAGAGACAGAAAAGCTGAAGGTAAATGGAAGTGATTTTCCATAGAAAGAGAAAGCAGATCGGCAGTTGCCAGAGGCCAGAGGAAGGGGCTTGGAAAGGACTGATTAACAGATGTGGGGTTTCCTTCCGGGAGGAGGAAAACTAGATAACAGTGAGGTTATGATAGCCTCATGCATTTACCAAATGGTAGTGACTTTTATACCTCCACATGGTTGAAATGGTGAATTTTTAACAACGTGTACTTTGATGAACACACACACACACACAGAGTAGTCTTACTATATGCCACGCCTGATGGGTTTGTGTGGCTTAACTCCATCCTTGCTCAATCCTTTGTGACAATCTTACTACTCCTATTTTACATAAGACAAAACTGAGGCTGAGAGTCTAATTAATCCAGAGATGAGATTCCAACAACAAGTGGATTTAATTACAAAGCCCAAAATGATTTCCAATACTGGGGATTAACCTAAGGGTCTTCCCTCAGAGGTAGCCCCAGCTGTTTCTTTTTATTTTTCATGTTGAGGCAGGATCTCACTAAGTTGCTAACTTGCCTAGGCTAAGTTCAAACTCTCGCCTTAGCTTCCCAGAGTGCTGCTATTATGGGCCTCTGTTACCATGGCTAGCCCCAACTCCTAACCACATCTTTATACTGCCTATAATAAAATACAATGTCATAGGCACATATATTGATAGCATGAACTGATTCTCACCTGCCAATATGTTAGCCCACTTTGCATTACTGTAACAAATATTTGAGATAAACTTAAAAAGAGGAAAGGTTTATTTTGGCTCGTAGTTTCGGAGGTTTCAGTTCATGATTGGTCAATTTCACATTTTTGGGTGTCTGGCCAAGCAGCCCACCCACGGTGGGAGCATAGAGGAAACTGCTTAATTCACAGCAGCCAAGAAGTAAACCGAGAGAAAAGGGGCTGAATTTCCACATATCCTCTGAGGCCGTGCTCCAGTGATCGAGGATCTCCCACTGGCTCCACCTTTCTTTAAGGTTCCATTACTTCCTAATATCACCAAGCTTGGAATCAAGCCTGTAACAGGTGCACTTTTGAGGAGCATTCTAGATCAAAACTCAAGCAAACATGGTGTTATTTGTACAACATACCTGGAGGATGAGAGTCTACCTGCTTATTTTTGTTCAGCACTGAGGATCAATCCCAGGTACACTCTTCCACCGAGCTATATCCCTTTCCCATTTCATTTTTTAAAATTATGAAATGAGATCTCACTACATTGCCCCAGGGTGACCTAAAAATTTGTCATCCTCCTGACTTAGCCTCTGACTCCCAAGCAGTTTCGTATTACAGGTGTGTGTCTCCTCACCTGGTTAACATTTTTGATTGAGTGCAGTTAGGATTAAAAATGATAAAGCATAGTTTTAACATAAAGACGAAAAGGACTTTAGAGGTAGGCTATATCTCTGGAAATGCTGTAGGCCTGTAAGAAACAAGGAGAGAGAACGTGGACCTACGGAAGGATACAAGGGCATCTGTCTGCAGAATGGGAATGGAACAGGAACAGCAGCAATATGGATGCCTTCTCGAGGTGATAACCTGTTACACGGTGAGAAAAGGAGTGACAGTCGTCACTGGGTGAAAAGAGAAGGGAGGGCTTTTGGAAGGCGGGACACCAAGCACAGAGCCCAAGGCTGGAGCAATGTGGAGTGACAGAGAGACAGGCTGGACCAAGCCAGGTGTGTGCTCCATGCCACGCTGTTCTGGATCTTCCCCGGGCCCCTCTGCTGAGTCCCCTTCCTCCGTCTCTGCCCAGAGTGAACCATGGAATATAAATTTGCTCTGCTCCCTGTCTCCACAGGTCAGCCACAGCCTTGTTCCAAGACAGATAACCCCCTCGGTCCTTAGGGAAACAGAAAGCCTCAAGGGCTGGCCTCGCAGCATTCTTAGACGGCCACTGGGCCCCGTGCCTTCCTCTGAGTTCCAGGATCCTGTGACTCTCGGCACTCACCCAGGGCAGCCCTCACTCAATTGCTGCTTTGATTTTCTCCCAGGTATTGCTGGCCGGTGGGAGGGTGCTGAATGCTAAGTGCTAGGAGGAAAGGTTTCTTTTCAGCCTTGCCTATACACCAAGGAATCAGTCTCCTTCCCTGGGGACATTGTCAAGCTAGTTTGTCCAATTAACTAGTTACCTGAGGACCTGCAGGTTGAGAATTTATTCCCTCTGGTCAGTGATTTTCTTTATTTTGAGTAGTGATTTAGTCTTTTATTTATCTATCTATTTATTTGCAATTTCTTTAGCATCTTAAACTGATATGCCTAAGAGCCTCTCCTGATTCTAATAGAGTATATTGCATTTGCAGTACTTTTAGTTAATGAGACATACACTTATGATTGGTTTCACATTAGCCTTGGGAAACTGACAGACAGCTTTGCATCCCAGTTTCTCCAATTACCAGGATAATCTCCTTGGTTTTTGGTTTCTCCAAGTGTTAAATGGGGTTTTTAATCTCTGACTTAGAGTGGGACTTGTGAAAATACAAGAACCCAACACAGAATGCCAAGAAGATGTAGCTTTTAGCTGGGCACTTTGGGAGGCCAAGGCAGGAGGATTTCAAATTCTGGTTCTGCCTGGAGAAGTTATTGAGACCCTATCTCATAAATGAAAGAAACAAAAAGAAAGAAAGAGAGAGAGAGAGAAAGAAAGAGCACTGGTGATTATAACTCAATGCAAAGGCCCTGGGTGCAGTCCCCATACTGTAAAGTGGAGAGATTGGGTCAATTTTGTTTACCTATTGTACCGGTTAAGGTGAGGAGTGGATATGGGACCACTATAGGGCTTAGTGTTCATACTGCTCTAGGAACTGGCAGTGTTCTGCTAATGTCTCACTGTCTACCAGAGGGCCAGCAGGAGCTACAGATCTACAAGGTTGACAGGCAAGCAGAAACCTGGGTGTGTGGTGGGGTGAATCAAGAGCATCTTGAGACTCAGAGAAACTGGAACTCTTGGGGAGGGAGAATCATATTGCTTCTCACCCTTTCCAGTCTTGACCATGTGGTGACCCGTAGAAGCAGCTATCCCATTCAGGAAACTGGTGCACAGGCCCTGGCCTGGCCTCAGGAGGAAGGTCTGCATAAGCTGAAGGAGCTGGATCCCTGGCTCCTGCCACACTCCAACACCACGCAGTAGCCACTTGCTGACCTGTGCAAAGGTGGCTTCTTAGCCTCATGCAAAGTCCCATGTGGCAAGTCCTAGCTCAGAGCCATCCAGCAAGGGAACCAACAGTGTAGCTTAGTAAGCTACAACCACACAAAACCACCACATTGAAAAGCAGGAAGGACAGCCACTGATATGATTGAGCCCCACCCACAGGCCTTTATGGAGGTCCTCTCATCTGTCCTATGCTACAATCTGACGAAGGGTCATTATCTCCATTGGCACGCTTGCTCCAAGTCCCCTGTCAGTCAGCTAGTGTAGAGCTGACACCTAGAACCCAGACTGTGGGAGCCTGGGGTCTTTGCAGCAGAACATATAGCCTCGCCTATGCAATGATCTTCGCTCTTTTTTTAATTTTTTAATGGTGGTCTGGAGATTGAACCCAGGGCCTAGCATGTGCTAGACAAGTAACCAACTGCCAAGCTACGTGCCCGGCCCCACGTTTTGGGCTCTCCTGCTGGGGATCAGCTCCCTCAGGGAAACCTTGGAATGTCTCTGCAGCCCTACTGGTCTAACAAGAGACAGCACAACCCTTCTGAGCCCCTCAGAGTCAGGCCGCCCCCTATGTGGTCTCCTGTCATTTAAGCTACATTGGGAGCAAAATTTTGAAAAACTGAAGGGGGGGGGGCGGGGGGCATGTGATTTTAATTTAAAAAGTATTTGTCTACTACAGAATACATCCAACTAGGAACAAAGCTTAATGGAGGTGTTCTGGTGGTGGGGTAGGGATGGGAAGTGAATAGCAGGGAGGATGTCAAGGGGACGTAACTTCCTGACTCACAAAGAGCATAATTCTTTCCTGAGAGTCTACATGGGCTAGGTCTGCAGCTTAGGCCCAAGCCCATTAGAGACACATGGTTGAACGATGCAAACACCTTGGTTATTAGACTGTTTTTAAATACTTTCCCCTTCAACAAGCATTTGCTGTTCCCTTCCGTGTGCTGGGCACTGTTGAAACTATTAGCACTGAGGTTAAAATGTTAAATACCCATGGCTCCTTTCTGTGGGTTTGATGTGGGGAGCGCAGGCAAAGCAGACTCTCAAACAAATATGTGGATGCAATTTTTGGTGTTTTGATTTTTTTGTTTGTTTTTCCTGTTTTATTGGCATATGTAGATGTGATATATAACATTGACATTGAACTTAATTATTTTGTGCACATATATATTGCATCAAAATTACAAACCTTTCCCCTTTCCCTTTTTGACCCTCCCATACCTTCCCCCTCTCTACTCGTTCCCACTATCCTTCATTTAGTTCTATGAAGACTGTAATCTGGGTTTCTCATATTAGAGAAACCATTGAATATTTCATCTTAAGCATCCGAATCACTTCACTGAGCATGAGGGTTTCAAGTTGCATCCATTTACCTACAAAAGCCTCAAGACTGTATAGACGTGTCATACTCCATTGTGTACATTTACCACAATTTCTAAAAATAAATAAAAGCAGGTCAGTATTTTTTTATCTTTATTATTTCTGTTTCCACTCTTTCCACTGAAATTCTGCCTTATTATTTGAAAATCATAATCTGAACAATATTGGACATGCAGATAAGGCAGCAATGACTTAAAACATCAAATCAAAAATTATACAATAATCAAAATACTCAAATGAATCTCAAACTTCAATATGTTGAGGGGTATATGATTCAGAAATTTAAGAATTGTATTTTGTATGTAATTTTAGCTATCTTCTTGCCTAATTTTTTATACACACACTCATATTTGTCTTTTGGTTGTTGTTGTTTGTGCATGAATTCCAAATTCTGTAACACATTAGAGACATGGGATTTGGGGAATCAATGAACGTTTGTGCCCACCCCCTTTTCAGAGGTTCACCCCTTTCCTAGATGACCATTGTCCCTCTTTCTACCCTGTCACTCAAGTTGGGACATTTTTATGCCATTATATTTGTGCATTTCATAAGAGGGACACCCGTCAATAGTCAGTCTTTTGTGTTTGGTCCATTTCACTGAGCATGATTGACACTAGGTGGTCCCATTTTAATTCAAAAACTTCATATCTGTCTGTCTTTATGGCTGCCTAGTATTCCATTGTGTATAGGTACCACATCTTCTTTAGCCATTCCTCTATGGAGGGGCAGGTAGGTTGTTTCCAGGATTTGGCTATTATGAATTGTGCTGCTATAAACATAGATATGCATGTGTCTTTTTGGTATGGTCACTTTATTTCTTTTGGGAACATACCCAGTAGAGCAGTAACTGGATCAAATGAAATTTCTATTTTCAGCTTTCTCATAGATCAGTATTTTGAAGAGATATATTAGATACAGAGAGCAACAAAAATAGCAACTTTCTTCCCAAGTAAAAGCATTTTTCTCACTACAAAAGATGAAAAAAATCTATATCCTGAGACCTCTATCCTGAAAATGTCCAGGTTGAAAATAATATTCGATGGAAATTTTAATCCTACAAAACCATAAAGAAAGGAAGAGTCCTAGAAATGTAAATAAATAAACACAATATTTTACTACTACTAAAAAAAAAGAACATGGATGCAAATGCAAGCAATTTATTGGGAAGTAATCCCAGGAAGTACCAGTAGGGACTGGGGAAGTGAGACAGGCAGTGGCCACAGGCTGACGGGAAGGAAGCCAACCACTTCAGGATGTGTTATGAGCCGGGGATGCTGTGGGTGCCCGGGGCCAGTCATGCTGGGAATCTGGAACAGAGAGAGAAATTCTGAACCATATCTCCAAGATAACCTCCCTGAGGGATGAGAAATTTTGGATTCTTGTCTGCCAACCCTTCTCCACCTGTGGCCGGAGGTTGACACTGGTGTGTTAAATATCCAGTTCTTCTTGCCTGCCTTGGGCATTGGCTGAAGTTGCCATGGAGGAGAGGACAGAGGACACCTTCAGGCGCAGAGTCACGAGGCTGTGCGGCAGACAGCCCCTGGCATATGTAGAACCCAGCAGCGTCTGCGATGCCTGTCTGACATCTGTTTGCAGGACCCTTTTTTCCCCTTCTATCTCCCTCTGGCTTTCATTCAGGTGTTCACCTCCCTCCCATGCTGCCCTGTGCATCAGGGAGAGCAAGCTCACCCCACCCTAGCGGGGCCCTAACTGTCCTGGTAATCAGCGCATTCCATTCCTCTGGCTGTGGCAGGGGCTCAAGTGGGCCTGAGACCCAGTCCTATCAGAGTGGTTCTCAGGACTCCTGCTTGGAAGGCTGGGCCAGAAATCTGCTCTTTCAGATAAGGAAGCGTGTGGCAATGAGAGCTGTTGGCACTTGCCAGGGTGAGAAAAGCCAGCCTGAAGGTGAAGCCAATATAAAAACCAAGACAATTGCACAGAAAGGTCATGGAGCTTTCACCTAGGGACTCCTCAGCGAGACGAGGCTCCTTCTCTCCCGTTGCAGTCAGGAGTCCGCTGCTGTACCTGCAGCAAGTTTATCGGCAGCCCTGGTTCTGTGGAAGGAAGAGCTGCTCTCATTGCGCATCTGTACGCAGATCTTAAGGAATTCTCTCTGGATTGTACCATGTCTGTTGGTCTGGTCATCTCTGAGGCCCTGTTGGTGGCCCAGCCTGGGAGCTATGCCCCATCCTCTAGCCAGGAGGGGTGTTACCAGAGCAAGGAGGAACGGAGGAGCTAGCCAGTGAGCCTCTCCCCATGCAGGTGTCAGCTCCCACTCTCCCCTGGTTGGTTCTTGCGCTCTCTGTGTCTTCCTCATGGGCTGTTCTTCTGTTTTAGCCTTGCTGTATCCTTTCCACCCAGAATAGTGACTAGAACACGGGAGGCATTCACTGAGCAGCTGCTCGGCAAAGGAAGGCCGGCAACGTTTGCAGCTGCTGGCCCCGTGCCTCCTCTCTGATTCTGCGCTCCCCTTGTCCCTCCTCTCTGATTCTGTGTCACCTCCTCCCTGGCAGCCCCTGGCATGCCACCCGTCTCTCACACCTCGGCTGCGGTCTTCCCACACACTCCGTGAGTCTCCAGAGAATGGGCCATCCTCTCCTCAGGACCCACAGCAGCCTGGATAGATGTGGGAAGGCAGCACCGGGAGGCGTGAAGAGCGCTGGCTTGCAGATCAGATCCACGCTGACTTGCTGACTCCCAGGAGACTTGGGCCAGGGACTCCAGTCTGCAGGATGCCATTCTCTTCTCTTTCAGCCGTGGATGATATTAGTACCTGCCTCCAGATGTGCCTCCGAGACACAGCGTGTGCACAGGCTTGATGGTGGGCATACTCTGTCTCCCTAACCTGGAGCTGCTTCCAGAATCCCTACCTCTTACAGACTCTGTTTACTCAGAAACCCCTTCTGTATTGTTTACTGTGCACCTGGCACTGTTCTTTGCATGCATCCTATTTCCTTACGGCGGGCGAGGAAACTGCTGCACAGAGACGCGTTGTGCTAGCTTCCTCCAGCTGTGCTGCTGCTGTGCGCTTCCACTGTGGCCAGCCGCCCACGAATGGACTGGGACCGCTGGAACGGTGGCCTCAATGCATCTCTCTTCCCTGATGTTGTGGATATCAGGTGTTCCACCCCAGCAACGAGAAAGTAACTAAGACGGTGACATTATCCTAAGAGGTATCATAGCACAGTCCCTGAGATCAAGATGCCTGGGTTCAAACCCAGCATCTCAGACAGTAAGTCAACTCAGGGGTGCCGGTGTGTACGCTTCCAGGTCCTGTCCCAGTAAACCGTCCCGTCCAGGTCAAGCCCCAGTGATCTGCCCCTCCCAGGTCACATGCTCAGGAATGTACCATAATCTACCACACATCTCTTAGCCGCCAGCATATTCTGGGGTGGACAGCCCCTGGCCTATAATCCACCCTCCTGACCAGGCCCTACCTCTTAATAGTACACAGTATCCATAGGTAATCCACAACACCCAAATACAGATCCAAACCATAACGGTCACTGTACCTGTCTGTGTGCATATGATAGAGGAATGTGAGTCCCACCAAGGATTAGATGAGAGAAGAGGATTCCCATCCTTCTCTTACCCAGCGGCGTTGTGTAGGGATTCAGGACACATACTGAGTGCTGATTCCCTAGCTCCATTGAGCTAGAGCGGCGGATTCAAAATGGGCTTCAGATTTCCTCAATAGGAACTTGGCTGGGCTGCAGGTGCAGCCCAACCTGCCATGAGGTTGCACTGGGATTTGTGACATTGGTTTCTTGTGTCGCTAGGGACCAAAATTACACCCTTGACTTTTACAGCTAGATTTGAAAACATCTATCTCCCCTGAACACTTGGAGTGTCTCCTTAGAGCATCTGCTGCTGTGGTTGGCTCATCTGGTTGGGAGTTACCTCCCACCTGAACCACGGTCTCAGCTCTCTGTACCAACTTTTTTGGCTGTTGGCAGTGTATACATTTTCCCAAAGAGCTGTAGTGCCTCTGCAGACATTATTGACTCAGGTAGGTTCCAAAGAGGTGTCATTTCTTCCCCCAAACTGTCTTTGGAAAATCCACTGAAAGTGTAGAAGGCTTAGTGAGTCCCTGGTGACCTTGAAAACTTGTCCTTGCCATATTCATGAACAATGGGTATATTCTGAGGCCTTCAGGAATGATAAGGGGCTAGAACAAAGCACAGGTCTCACACGCTCTAGAATCTGCCAGAGGAAAGTACTGATGTTTCTGCTTCCTGGCTTAGAAAGTCCTTCTTCAAAGATAGCTCCCAGGGTTGTTTGGGGCCAAGCAGCTCCTTCTCATCACTCAACAAGGTCACTGTAGCTGTGTAGATACCAGCCTTCCTCCTGTTTTGAAAAACTGAAACCCTTTGATGCTGCTGGGTCGGAAGCACCACAGACATGATTTTACTACTTCCCAGAATGCAGAGAGGCAAGAAGAAGGTCTCAGAGTATTTTCAGTTCTCTTCCTTGTCACTCAAACACCTCACAAGGAATTCTCCTCACTCTACAAATAATCTCCCCATAGGAAATCCACTCCCTTCCACGTTGACCTTTGTTCAAGAACATTGCTAGGCTAGAAGTAAAGGAAAGCCAGACCTGAGGCCCCCGCAGCCCTCTCAGATCGCTGTCAGGTGGATGCCGAGGGTGACAGGAACTGCCAGCTGGGGCTGCTTCAGAGGCGGGCATGCGTGGTACTGCAGAGGCCCCCCTCTCTTTAGTCTGAGATAAAGATATTTTTAGGGATGAATCTGGGCCTTTATTTTTTTTCCCTCCCTCTGATGCTAAGTAGCCATCTGCATCTCCCAGACAACCTCCACAGGCAGCATCCTAAAAAAAAGTGGAATAGGAAAAAATTGTTCTCTAATATAGAATATGCTGTAATATGAGAGGCTGAGCCTGACGACTGGAGTACTAAGAATGAGAGAAGCCATGGGAAACCTGGAACTCACACTTGCACAAGTGCTTTTCTGTTTCTGAGCATTCATTCATTCATTCATTCATTCAATTACATAAGGGGTTAGATAAGATGTCCTCTGAGGCCCACCCCCTTTTTTTTTTTTGAAAAGCTGAGTTGTGTAAACTCTCAAATGCAGTCCCAGTGCAGCAGGAGGTCTCTAGGTACCTGCTTTGAGTTGGGATATCCTGAGCCCATTCATTTCCATCCCCTCCGGGTGGTGGCCAGCAAGGGTGGATAGTATGAGGAGGAGACAAGGGCTCTGCCTCAAGAAGTGCCAAGGAGGAGGAGCTCCTTCTATGCAGTTAACTCCCATCCGTTCCCAGCTGTCCCTGCATTCAAGGAAAACTCAGCCCCAGACCCATGTATCAAGGATCTTTCTCAACTGAGGCCCTGAAAATAAAGGTTGGAAATAGGGAATAGGAGAGAAGAGAGTGGTTCTGGACTGCATGGCAGATTCTTGTGTTTGAGCTGCTAGAACTTCTGTGCCGAGCAATGCGGTCTCTGTCAAACTTCGTTAGCTCACAGTGTTCCTGAAATCCTGTCAAATTTGCTTTAATCTGAAGGGAGAACATTATGCTGTAGATAAGGCAATGGGAACTGAGGGAAACAACAGGATTAAATAACAGGATTAAATAATGCAGCTCCCACAGAATTGTGCGCATCTGGTTTTCCATCTGCTCCATTACACAGGGGCCTTGGATAACTCTTAGCATTTTGTTAAATGAACAAATAGCTGTTTCTAACTCTGTCTCCAGTATAGGTATTATAGACCCAGGCCACCAGTAGCAACAGGCTTATTTTTGTCTGCATCTCTGCTTTTTTATTAGTTTTTTATTTTGAGGTCAGACCTTGAAGTTACTCAGGCTAGATTCAAACTTGCGCTCCTCCTGTCTTAGCCTTTCCGAGTTTTGGAACTCTTAGCACATGCTGTGGTGTCCTACCATCCACAGGCCTTGTCCAGCGAAGGCCTCGTGGGGTTTCCTAAAGCTTCTCACTGACTTGAGGAAAAAAGGCAAGGCCAGCAAGGTGGGAGTCTCCTCTTCCATACACTGGGTGGATATTTAATTTTCCCCCATTTTATTGATATGCATATATACGATATGTAATGTTTACATTGAACTTGGGTATTTGTGCAATAAATTACAAACCCTTCCCCTCTCGAGTTGGATATTTAGCATGGACAGTATCCAGTGTCCAGTATCCAGTACAGGTGGGCTGGCAGCAGGTGGATTGGAGCATTTCTTTCAGGAAGGGACTCGACCTGTCCAGTGTCCCAGAGACATGGACATTTCTGGAAAGGCTGTAGACACAGTGGGTAGGCATGCCAGTTCTAGAATCAGAGAGATCTGGGCTTGAATCCAGGCTTTGATGCTTACTAGTCATGTGACTTTAGCAAGTTGTTCTACCTCACTGATCTCAGTGTCCACATATGTAAATCGAGGCCTACATGAGACCACGTGCTGAGGGTGCCCTATGAACCGGCATCCCCGGCCGCGTTCCATTAGAAGGCAGCTCTGTCCCTCTGAGAGTCGAAACTTTGCAAATTGAACATGACAGCTTTGCGGGAAACTCATTTGCAAGAAGTTGATTGCGTTCTAAGGATGCTAAGGGAATTCCCAGGTGAAACCACCCCTGGGGAAATCCAAAAGGCTGGGAGCAGGATCACATAGGAAGTAAGGAAATAAGTTCCAGGTTCGAGAGAGCCAAACTGCTCTTCACTTGCTTGGCAAGGGAGCATGGTCTCTCCAGGCCCAGGGTGGTCTGGGGCTGGGGAATTCCAGCAGCCTGGGCCGCAGTACTCTTGCTCAGACTGCCTGTTTCTCTCCCTCTGGGTAAGCTTAGTTCCAGCCACGTTTATAGATTCCTATCAGGCCAAGCCCTGTGACGACGGCCCCTGAACCCCGGAGATGAGTCAGCCATGACACCTGCCCGCGACGATCCGTGTTTTAAATGGTCACTGTTACCAGAGTATCTGCCTAACGTGCTCAGCAGTACTTCTGGTCTATAACTAAGCCCACCCGGTCTTTATCTGGCTGGGCCAGTGGAGAGGTGGGCTGAGGCAGGAGGATCCCAAGTTGGAGCTACAACTTCTGGTCTGTGCCTTCACTGCCCCTCCTGGGGCCGCATCATTCACGCTGAATTCTCTGTGAACCGTGCGCCCTGAAGGTGCGAGGGGAAGGGCGGCGGGGAAAGCGGGGTGACAGCACAGGAGGTGGGTGTTGAAGGAATACGACCAAGCAGGTGGTCTCTGCCAATACTCGGGAGGAGCGCAAAACAAAACAGGAAAGATGTCCGCGGGACACACACAGGATCCGCAGGGCTAGCACAGGCAGCACTGCGCTGCTCTCTCGGGTCCGAAGGGGCTGGAGACGCCTGCGCCGAGCTGGCGCGGCCGGGCCCCGGCCTCTCCCGTACCGCCCGGATACCAGCGCTGGGATTGGCGCCTCCTGGCCCCACGTGCCCGCTCTCCTCCCGCGGACCCGAGCTGGAGGGACAGCGCCCGGCCGCGCCCAGCGCCCAAGGCCGGCTTCAGCCCACGTGCGCCCGCGGCCGCGGCTGTGACAGCCGGCCCCACGGGGGGGCGGGGGCGGCGGGGGATGGGCTCCGCGCGGCGCTGCCATTGGTCGATCGCCCCGTGAGGAGGCGTGGCCCAGCTCCCAGCGGCCCTGCGATTGGCCGCCCTGTGTGGGAGCGCTTCCCCGCGGGCCCGCCGCACGGCGCAGACCTCCAGCGCCTGGCCGGCTCAGCCTGCGCGGGGCCGCCCTGCTCGCTCCCAGCTCCGCGCGGCCCGCGGGTCCCGACCGCGGCGCCCGCAGCGGCCTGAGGCGGCGGCCGGCCCGGATCCGAGGCCGCACAGCCCGCGGGACCTTCGGTAAGGCGGGGAGGCTGGGGCCCCCGGGCGGGCGGGCGGGCGGGGGGGCCGCGCCTGCCCCGGCGGGACTCTGCGCCCTGCCCGGCGCCCGCCAGTCAGGTGCGGCGCGGCATCCTGGGCCTCCCGCCCACGCCGGGCGCCGCGCGCAGGTGGCGCTGCCGTCCGGGCTCAGGCGGCGCGGGCTCCGGCGCAGTGGACGCCGTGCGCCCGGCTGCCTCTTCCTCCGCTCTCCGGCACCCGAGCGCGCCGGGGTCACCCCGGCCGATCCCGCGCCGGGTGGGCGCGTCGCTTCGGCGGAAGACCGTTCCAAACTTTGCCTCCCAGAATTTGGGACCCGCGCCGTTCCAGGGCTCATCGTTGGGCTCCTTGTCCCCCTCCGCTGTCCCCTCCCGCCTTAACAACAGGAAGTGCAGCTGGCCAAATGTCAGTGGCCTGGCCGGTTGCGGTCTGGAACCTGGGCTGGGACCGCGGCAGTCCTCTCGGCGTCGTGCCCCCCCCCCCCCCCCCGGCAGCCTGCGTGTTCCCTAGGCCCGGGAGCACCGCTGCGGGCCGTCGCGGCGCCCGCCCCGTCGTCATCTGGCTGGGCCCGGGGAGAGGTGGGCTGAGGCCGGAGCGTCACAAGTTCGATCCCAGTCCGGGTAATTTAGCGACTTAGTGAGACCCTGTCTCAAAATCAGCCACCCCTACCCCCAAAAAGGAGGGGGTGCTGGGGATCTAGGAAGGGAGGGAGGAAAGGAAAGAGACAGACAGACAGACAGACAGACAGAGAGACAGACAGAGTCTTGTCCACAGCCTTGGCTGCTGGCGGACCGGCTGCCCACTGGAGCAGGTGGGGTTAACTGTTCCGCAGCCGCCTCACCGGCAGAGCTGGGAACAGCCTTTACTAGACCGGGAAGAGGCGTGTGTTGAAACCAGAGTCAACTGTGTGTCTCCTTGCGCATTGTTTATTCTGAAGTCTGGGTTCTTAAAGCGGAAAGAGAATTCGCTTTAAACTTGGTGGTGAGCGGTTCCTTCTTGCTGTCAGTCCGGATTCCTGGCTACGGTCTTCAGTGGTCCTGTGGTCAGCTCCGCTGAGGGAGTGGAGGACGTCAGCTGCCTGTTGGCCTTTCGGGGTTTGGTTCCTAGTATCCCTGGCACATGTGCCCTCTCTGTATTGGTCCCCTTCCCAGAGACAGTGGGCTGAGCAAGCTAACCTGGGGTCCCCAGGACGGTCTAGCTGATGTCCTGGAGACTTTAAACGAGGTAAGAGCTAGCCTTCTTCAGGCAGAGAGAGGGTGGATTAACCTAGGTGGCAGGTCCCACCTCGCGATAGTTTCGCATTGGTTTCGTGATTACTCACCAGAAAGTCTGAGTTTTGCCCTCCCCTCTTAGAGGTGAGGAAAGAAAATCCTGGCCCTGGCCCTGTCAGCGCTAGGTCCCGTGCTCTTCCTGCTGCCCCAGGGTAGCTGGTGGAAGATGGTGTTTGTGCAGAGGACTAGGTCCCCAATGTGAGCAGACAGAAGCCTCTTGTCCGCTGAAAGATTCTGTCCACCAGGATATCAGGAGGTACTGTGGCAAAGGTCTTTTGCCCAGCTGCAGTTAGCCCAAGTTGTTCAGCCTGCACACTGTGGACCACCCTGTCCTCCAAACGTGATGGACAGTGTGGGCTGGGCTGTAGTGGGGAGGGATTGACTGTGGTGTGGGTATTCATGAGGGGCCACCTCCTGTCCCTGTTGACTTGGCCTCATTTCTATGAGTCCTGCCCCCCCCTCCTTTAATTATATGGAAGGGTTGTGTTAGTTGACTTTAGACTGATTCTAGTTGTTTGTTTGTTTGTTTGAGACAGGGTCTTGTTCTATAATCCAGGCTATTCCTGAACTTACTATGTGGCCCAGGCCTCAAACTCACAGCAGTCATCCTGCCTCAGCCTCCCAAGTGCTGGGATTTAGAGGTATGCGCCACCACACTCATCTTATGTGGGAATGAGGGATTGAACTGAGGGTTTTCTGCTTGGTAGGCAGGGTTTTAACTGCTGGGCTATTTCTCCAGCCCTGATCCTAGTTATACAAGGTGTCCCCCCCCCCCCCCCCCAACATACCTGTGTTAAACATGTGATATCACTTTTGTCCCTGTTCCTTTCCTTCCTTAGGCCTAGTTTTGATTCTGCCTTACTATTTATTTTGTCTTCCAAAAGGAAGTCATGATTTGCCTACTACCATGATTTGCCGACTGGTATAAATTGGCTTAAATACCATGACTGGTTGAAGCTGCGGAGAGCGATGTCCAGCAGCCTCAAGGAGCAGCCAGATCACCCCATTCCTCGTCCAGCTATCACTGAGTTGCATCTCTGTTCCCTCCACTCATGTCTGGAGCTCTCTAGGTTTGCCTCTCAGCCCTGGCCCTACCCCCTGCACTCCCCATTGCTGGCGCGTCGGGGTCCTGCCTCCTTTACAGAGACCCTCAGCTCTGGCCAGAGGGGTGTGGAATGGGTGCATCATCAGATCTGGGCTCAATACTGCTCATCTTAGAAGCCTTTAGGGTCTAACAGTTGCTGCATTTGAAGAGCCAAGGAATAAAATTCTGTACGTCCTGCTGGGAAACTTTGTTCTTTATATATCAGAGCCCCACAGTAGCCCCTGAAGAAGGAGGTGGGGCTGTCCCCATTTTACAGTTGAAGGCACAGAGGCTGAGTCATGTCGCAACTTGCCCCCAACATGCAGCGAGTGCAGTAGGAAAGGACCCCGGCCTGGGATGGATCGCTGCAGGAGCAGGGAAACCTCCTGGCCAGTGCAGCACAGACATCTCCTCCTCTCTACTCCAATTCCCCACCTCCTACTGTCATTGTGTGTACTAGGCCTTATGGCTTCTCACCCATTATGAAACGGCATTGAAAATCCTCGTAAGCCTGGCCAATGTATTTCCTGGTTCTTACAAATCTTTGCTTTCTGCTTTGTATTTCCTTAGCTTTTCATCCCAGGCTTCATTAGGGCATCTGACACGTTAATGTTATGAATGTTTCAAACACAGGAAAGCAAAACAGTCCAAGGAGACCCATACTCTCGTTCTGCAGCTTCGGCGGCCATCAAGATAACGCTACACCTCTCGTTCCCTTCCCCCCTTCCCTTTCTTCTTTCTTCTTGGAGTATTTTAAGCAAGCCTCTGGTGTCATGTCATTTTCCCTCTTTTTAATCTAATATACATCACTTTCAAAAAGAATATTCTTTTGCAAACCCACGCTGTCATTATTGCACAAAACAGAGTCAGCAATAATTTTTTTTTGGTGTCATGTGCCCATACGCAGTTACGCTTGGTGCTCAGAAACGACCTTTGCCGCCGATTTCGGAGTCACAATCTAGTGTGCGTGCTGTACTTGGCCATCAGTCTTTTGTGTTTGTTATAACTAGGAGAAGCTCCCCCTCCCCCCCAGTCAGCAGTTACCCTTCGTTTTAAGTGTCCATCTCCCCCCGTGGTCATGCAAGCCCCACGGAGCTGGGGTCTGCTCCCTGCCTTGCCTGCCCCTCAGTGCCAAGCCTGTGTGTAAGGCTCTGGTCATATCGTGGCCATGCCAGGCCTGTTTTAAATGAGTGAACCCTGTTGTGGGTTTGTGTGGCCACCATGCATGTATTTGAATAAAAGTGACTTGCTCATATGTATGGATACTTCTGGAAGTATCCATATCTAAACATCCTGAAATAATAGGAGCATTATGTGCTGTGCTCACACTTGCTGCTCTGGTTCATGGTAGGCGTGCCAACAGCCATGCTTGTGCCCCAGTCAACACCTGGTCTCTGCAGAACACAGGTGGGCTGGCAGGGATTGAGGTCATTCTGCCCAGGCCTCGAGTTCCATCAGTCCAGCCACACTGTGACCCAGGCACCTGGTGCTGGCTTTGGTGGACAGCGTTGTATACCTTTTCCTTCTCTCTCTGCGCGGTGCTTCTTTCCTGGTGCCTTCTAGGGCCTTCTCCCCTGTACCCTACACTCGAGCATGTTGTAGAGCCTGTCTCCACTCACTCTTCCTCTGTACCTGGCGCTGGTCATGACAGGTGATGAACAGGTATGACCTGTTGGCATCTTATCTCAATTTGTTCTGCAGGTATTACCACTGGCACCTTCATGGGCAGCCTCACGAAAGAGGCCAGAGACTCAGGAGGGAAGGAGAAGGTGCCCCAGCCTTAATGATGTACTTCTGCCTGGCTTTCCTTTTCAGTTCTCCTTTGGGTGCTGGTGCTTTGTGAGTTACTTTCTTACCCGTCCCTGTAGTCACCCTCAAAATGAAGAGCTCAATTTTTTAAATTGGCTTTTTAAAAAATCCTTTTGTACAGGGCAGAAATATAATAAATTTTTAAGTCTATCTCTAGATGGTAGTGCTAGGTTGACATTTTTCTTTAACATTTCTTTTTTTAGTAATTTAAAATTTTTTAATCATAGAAATATTTTACTTTTATAATAAAAGAATCAAAACATTTATTTATTTTCTCTTAAAAGAGAAGATTCTCTTTTAAGGTGTATACCTGTAATTGCAGCTGCTGGGGAAATTGAGACAAAAGGATTGCAAGTTTGAAGCCAGTTTGGGCAGCTTAGCAAGAACCTGTCTGAAAATAAAATTTAAAAAGAGATGGATTCAATCTCTAGTACCATACAAAGGAGGGGAGGGCGCTGGAGTATAGTTCAAAAGTACAGCACTTGCCTAGCAAGCCCAGGGCCCTGGGTTCATCCTAGGAAAAAATAAAATAAAAAGAGCTCCAACTGACTTTCAGTGGGTAGACAAAATTAATTATACATGTATATGGTATTGCTATACATGTAGATAAAGCCACAGAGCTGTTGGGATTTGACAGTTGCTTTGATGTTTATTTTAAAGAGCAACCCTGGTCTTCTTAAAAGTTAAAAAAAAAAAAAGGAAAGCAGAGATTTAGGAACAGGAAGGTATGACAGTGACCCACGAAGAAGCCTCATTCTCCCCCATCTCACGTCCTCCTTGTCTTTAGAACATGGTTTTGCTGTTCCCCAAAGGCAATCTTTCTAATATTAGGCTCTCAATTTTGATTTTGTTGCTCAGGGAGGTGGAGCTATCAGAGAAGACAAAATGACACAGTGTGTTAGACCAAACAGGCAGAACCAAGCTCCAGGCCCCAGTGGCCTGTGTTGGTCTTTTAAGAAAATGCTGGATGAACAAACACCCAGCTCACCCCACTTCGAGTGCCTCGGCCCTCCCTTCACCCGCTTCCACTTTCCTCCCTCCACCCTTCCAGAAGTGGGAAACATGGCTGGTCAGGGCTGATAAGATACCGTCTTCTAAAGAACCGATGGTCCTGTCTCAGAAATTTGGGGCTGGCAAGAGTGATAGGTGACATGGGTCCTCTGGTCACAGACAAACCTTTGCTGCAGCATAGAGTCCACCATGGGCCTGATTTTGAGGTGCTTCCTTCTCTGTCCACTGCTGGAGCATATTTATACCTGTGTCCCAGATGCAGAGCCTTTTGTCTTGGCCAGATGTAGTGTGGTTTTCTACATATGCCTGTAAACCTATCCACACATCCAAATGTTGTCATCACTGCTGTGTCTCAGTGGGGTCTGGCAGGGAATTGTGTGTGTGTGTGTGTGTGTGTGTGTGTGTGTGTGTGTGTGTGTGTAATGCTACAGGGTTTTTGTTTGTTTTGGGTTAGGGTTGTCAGTATGCTCTTTATTTGAATTAACATTTCTCTTCCCCAAGAGTCAGGGTAATTTCCCTGCCTTCCTTCCCACTCAAATCGTCACCTCCCAGTGGCCACCACATAGTTTGGGGTACATCGCTTGCATTCCTTCCCAGCCTTGCCTACATTTTTTGGCAGGGGGAGGAGAACCCAGAGGTGAGGTCACGCCCAAGGACAGGGACTGCTACCTATTGGTACTTGGGTTTTTCTCCTTCTCTGGGCAATCAGCGACATTCTGCACGATGTCCTTTCTGCTAGCAGCAAATGTAGGGCGTCAGGAACCCAACAGGGCTGCTGATCCCTGAGCCATAGCACAGCAGATTTGTGGGATGTTTGCAGCCCTGGGTTTCTGACACACCCAGGCCAGAAGCCCAGCACCGCATGCCAGAGACAGGAGCAGGAGTCTAAGAACACTCTGTTCTGGTCTTGCCACTATCATGTCAACATGCCGAGGTGCAGACGCTACATGTTCACTCTCAGGACTCTGAATGCTGGCTTTGACCACTTCTCGGAGTGCGGATGGTATCTGATGACAATACACACGATCTTAGGGTGTAATTTATGCTAGGAGCCAGGAGAATGAGCTGTAGGGAATGGTGAAGAAGTGTCTGGAAAAAAAGTCATTTGAACCTTTTGGTGGGTAAAGAGAAATGCTCCCTGGAGCAGAGGGGCCCAGGGGTGTGGGGAAGTGAGGCTGCTGACTCCCCTGAACACCTGTTCCTTTCAGGGCAGCAGCATTCGCGCTGGGCTTGAGGTACTGTGAGCAGCATTGGTGGCTGTCGTGAGGTCAGGGTGCTGACATCTCCATGTGTCGGGACAGCTGGGCTTTGCACACTGTGGTGCTTAGAGCAAGGCGGTATCTGCTTACCAAAGGAAAAGGCAAGCGGAGTGGAATACGCAGAAGGTCAGACGAGACCCTGGAGGGGCTCAGCCAGGCTCCCCCCTCGGGGAGTGTCCTGGGGGAAGCTTGCGCATCTGGGGCTTTAGGGGTCTCGGGACCGTGCTGGGAGTGGTAGCCCAGGCCTGTAGGGAAGCCGGGGAGAGGCCCTGGAGGAAATCTCAGGCTTCTTCTGAGTTCCAAGTTTCCCTCAACCAGGAGTTCTTCCCGATCCAAGTTTCCATCTCCAGCTTGGGTGTGTTTGTTATCATGTATCTGATATCTTAGGCTCTCATACAAGCTCCTCATCCCCACATGATTACATAGACACATGGAACCCAGCCACATACATGTAACATGACACACGGTAAAATATGTTCCCTGTACAAACAGAATTCAATGAAAACCGAAGTCCCCTTTGTTTCCTGTCCTCCAGCACGCAGTTCTTTTCTCATGGGCAGCCGCCTTCCCCCGTCTCCCATGGGTCCTTTCAAACTAGGCATATCATTGTACCTGTTTCCCCCTCTGCTGTTCATTGGGCCTGCGGGCAAGCAACTGGACTGTGAAGAAACAGGACCCATGGGAGCACTCAGACCCAGCAATGATTTGACTTAGTCAAAGCCCAACTATTGTCCCCTGTGCCAACTTTGCCACCCCTCCCCTTTAGAAGTCCCCTTGGTTAAATCTAAGGGTTCAGAGAACCCAAGCACTGAGAATAAACCTCAGGAGAATGTTCTCAATGTGAGTGATGTAGGCACCCATGTAGCTGGGAGGGTTCAAACCCACAAGACGTGTGGATTCAAATCCCAGCCACGTGGCCTCGGGCAAGTTGATGAACTCTAGTATTTAGTCTATAAAAAAGAGGTCATTACATCTGTCTCAGGGGATTGATGTGGAGATGAAATTACAATATTTGCAAAGTATCTCTCATTGGTACATATTCAACAATGTTAGTTTTTTCCCACCACTTTCAAAGACTGACCCATTTCTAGAATGAGTGGCAGTGGCATGAAACCCACTGGCTGGCTTCCTAAAGTCCTGTAGGTGGGCCCAGCGCTGCTGTCTCTTTGCAGAAGGGAGCTGCCAAGCTGAGCTCCCCTGCCTGATCTCTCCTGCTCGTGGGGGCCCGTGGGCATCGGGCTCCACTGCCCACCACCACCTCCTCCTCTGCCCTTCCCCTACATCCCTCATCCTCCTTCCCGTGGCTGTGGGTCTCCTCTACCCCGTGGTGAGCAGGGTGCTGCCTGCAGAGGGCTCAGGGCTGTTTATGGGTGCTCTCTGGAATGTTTTTGTTGTATCTCTCTAGAACATCCTAGCAGATGTCTGTTTATTCCAGAAACTTTACCTTCGTCTTCCACGTGAGAGAGAGGCGATTTTTAAAGTTCTTTCATGGGTGTGGCTCCACAGCACCACTCAGATTGCCGGAGCCTGATTCTGCATCACTCTCTGCTTCTCCCCATTCTGAAACCCTTCAGGTCCAGCCGGAGAGACTTTGTATGTCCTGACTTCAGAGCCGCACTGAAATTCAGCAGGCGGTTGTAATCTCTTAGGAAGGCAGGCCAGGGGAATGAAGGCAAGCAGCCTGGCTGTCTTTTTCTGGGCTCAGACAGATGGCGGGAAGGAGAGGAGCATTTCCGTGTCCATGGCAACCACTGCTTTTCCCCACACTTGCCCCTTCCTTCCACCTGCAGGGGAGAGCACGTCACCCACCACCTGCACATTTACTTTGCCTGCAGACTCCGATTGGGTTTGAAATAAGGAGGAAATGGATCTAGGGCAGCTCCAATGACGCTATCCCCATCCTAGGAGGGAGGAGGTAAGACCTTGAGTCATACCTTGAGGTCAGATTGAAGGCTGACTGAGATCATCTAGTGATACTCCTGCCTCCTTTCTTGCCTGTGGAGAAACTGAGGCTCAATAAACTTCTTGACTTTGGGCAGAGGTCACTGAGGTGTGTTCCTGGCTCAAGGTCACCCAGCCAGGTCAGAGTCACACTCCTTCTCCACATGTCCCCCACCCCACTGGCAGTGGTCCTTGATCAGTAGGTGATAGCTCTTCTTAGAGTCAGCCTTCCTTCGTGAAGAACAGAGTCTCTGCTGCTTTTGAGTTTGGTGTATGAACACTTGTCTCATGGGCTAGCATGGATCTCAAGACCTTTTCTTACCAAAACACCAGCAGGAGCCTCGGGGCTTCCAATTCCCACCTTTCCAGCCCTGGGCTGCAGAGGACTTTGATTAAAGACACAGATTGAACTTGAAAGGACATTGTGTTGATAGAGATTTGTTTATCTCCAATTAGCTGTTAGCTGAACCTTGAGGGAATGGGGTGTGGGATGAGTCAGCTGGAGTCACTCAAGGAGGGACTAACATTGCCAGTTGGGTGCTGGGTGCCATTGAGAGCCCGGGCTTGTTAGAGTACAACGTGCAGCTGGGACCTGTGACAATAATTGGAGCTCAGTGTCCTGCTGCTGCCTCGAGGGAGGTACTTTGATAAGCTCGCTGATGCCTGCACACTAAGCTGGAGCATGGGATGCGCATGGAGTCACACAGTGAGGGCTGCCTGAGGAACTTCCTGGAGGAAATCATACTGGTTTGTTAAGAGGGGCCTTGGAAGATGGTACTTTTCCATGGGCTGGGATCGGCAGAGACAAAAGCACAGGGAGAGGTAGACAAGTGCAGATATTAGAGTGGAAACTTGGAATTGACCCAGGGTCTGGAATAAGGCAGACTGAGAATCATGGAGGCCCAGGGTGGTGGGGAGTAGGGGGTGTGACCAACCCCACAGGCAGGGGAAGATTTTGGAGGATGTCTGAGCAGCTCTTTTGGGTTTGTGTAAGATGTGCTTAGTAGGATGTGTGCGCTCCAGGCACAGGAGATACTTACTGAGTGTGAGGTTTTTGTCTAGACTAATAGTCATGGGCATCAGGTGGAGGCATTTCAGGTGGGACCTCCTCTTCCAGATGATTTGTAGGTGTGTCCTGGTTTTTGCCCCACAGCCCACTTTGTGGAAGAACCGGGTGTGTGCAGTTCTTCTCCTCCTGTCCCTTTCTGTGTCTCTGTCTTAGCTTTGGTGGCTCTGCACTCTTCAAAAAAAAAAAAAAAAAAATATATATATATATATATATATATATATATATATATGTATATGACTCTTCTACTTCCTTACTTGATGTGGCTAAGCCTTCTGAACTGGTCATTTTCCCTCTCCAAGTGAGTTCAAAGGAAGAAAATAAGGGAATAGAGGGCCCTGAGCCCTCTGGGGTGTATACCCACAGATCAGGAGCAAGGGGCCCCCCACCTGCGTGTAACGAGGAGCAGAGAGCAGGGATGGGGCAGGAAACCCAGGAATCATTTCCCCCAAAGAAACATCCATAGAGGAATCATTTTCATCTGGGCCTGGCGACATAAGCCTGTAGTCCCTGCACTCTGGGAGGCTAAGGCAGAGAAGCATTGTGAGTTTGAGCCCGGCCTGGGCATCTTAGCAACTTAGCAAGACCCTGTCAGAACATCAAAAATAAAAATGGGCCAGAATGCAGCTCAGCGTGAAAGCCCTGGGCGAGGCCCCTAGTACCACACACACACAGGCACAGACACACACACACTTACAGAATATAGCATGCTCTTATCTTCTTTGTACAGCCTCCCAGTCACCTGGACTTGCCCTTCAGGTGGGCCCTAACCATGGGGATGTCGGTCAATGCTGAGCTTAGTCTGCACTTGCCTCATTGTCAGCCTGGTGGGTAGGAATCACGACAACCTGGTGTATTTGTATTTACAGCTTTGACATTTGAACAAGGCCGCTAGCACTGGTTCTCTGCCATGTGTGCCTGAGGGGCATCCCTGTTTCATGGGACAGAATAAAGTGCTTCTGCAGGTAGCAGATAGACTGAGTTCAGTACTTGTGGACGCTGAAGTCTGCCTGCCTTTCTTCCTTCCTTCCTTTCTTTCCCTTTGGCATCTGTTGTGCCAACGTGAGACCAAGGTGGCTCTTCACCGATCGGCCGATTGATCACTCATTGCATTCATTCTGCAACTAAGACTCTGGCATGCCCTCTGTTGAAAGTGTGTTGTCATAGACCACGGGCATTTCAGAGTTGAGTTTCTCTGCTGGACAGCAGGAGCAGTATTACTCATATCACAGGGTGCTTGTGGGGATTAAATGGGGTGCTGGGTACAGCATACTGCATAAATAGTGCCTGGCCTGTAGTGGGCATACAAAGTGCCCTCTTTCTTCCGGCCCAATCCTGAATTTACCCCCTGGGAATGAATCTTCAAGCACAGATGTGGGAGGGGTTTCTCTTTACCTCAGGGCTTTCATTTGTACTGTCCTCTCAGTGGCTTTTACCTTTAAGTAGCTACAAGAGAACAGCTCTGTCAGATGTGTCTGCAAATGCCACGAAGAATTAGGAGACATCTGTCTGTCTGGGGTGAGCAGCTCTTCTCATGACTAGAATCTGCAGGGCTGGGAGAGCCTGATTAACCCCACTGGGGGCTGAGTTTCTCTGCCCTGGTGATTCCACTCCTCCAGCTTGGGTGGTGTACTGCGAGTGACCTATCCTGTCTTATGACAACTCCGCCTGATAACTCTACAGTTCTGGCATTTAATTCCTGCTGCTTATCCTGAGGCCATAGAATAAGTCTAGTCTCTCTACCTCATCACAGCCCTTAAGGTAGGTTTTTTGTAATAATAAAATCTGTGGCACTATTGATCCTAAGATCTACCTTCACTGATGTCCCATCAAGAAAGAGAAAGTACTGCCAATTAAATAGAGCACAATACTTTGCTGTCACTTAGACATTTTTGTATTTACTGAACTAATTTTTTTAGGCTTTAGATCTATGCTTTTATTTCATACCACTCTTGCATAAAACTTTACTTTCAAAACCTAGCTCTTTTGAATCACTTTGTGACTCAGGCACCAGTGCTCTTGTTATTATATTTTGGTGAGGTGGTGATGTATTTCTTAATCTCTGTTGTCTTTGAATTTCTTTCCGCTGTTAATAGCCACTTTGTAAGCTTTGATAATATCTTCTGGATTCTACCTGAAGGTGTCAAATGACGGTTTTATGTCAACCAGACTCGAATGGTCTTTTGAGTGTTTTGGCTCCTGGAATGTTGAGGGCGGCAGATGTCCAGATATGCCCCCAGGAGTTAACAGCCAAATTCCCACATGTGAGGCGATGGCAGCTCTGCCCCAGCTGCATTCTGTGAGAGCTTGTGAGCTGCTGGAAGATGATAAGATACATTATGCCTTTTGGACATTTTATAATTGAAAATAATTGAGCCGGGTGTGATGACATATACCTGTAACTCCAGCACTCAAGGAGGCTGAAGCAGGAAGATCACAAGTTTGAACCCAGCTGAGGCAATTTAATGACTCAGTGAGACCCTATATCAAAATCAAAATTTTAAAAAATGGGCTGAGGATATAGCTTAGTGTGAAGGCCTTGGGTTCGATCCCAAGTACCACACAGAAATGAAGGAAATAATTGGAAATGAGTACATCTTCTGATCAATGAGATGGCAGTCTAACACAGCCCTATCTGACCACCCGAGTCTTCTCCCAGATTAATAACTCCAAGTTCAGGTTCAGATGCTTCTATCTGCCCTGTGGTTCTCCTCTGAACATGTTCCGGTGTGCCCAGGTCGTTGTATTTAGTGAAGGCAGTATCAAGAAGTATATGACATATGTGTGGTCTGATCATAGAAAAGGAAAGGAGCACCTTCTTCCCTGGCTAAAGACAGTTCAAGCTTCACATTGCCCAAGGTTCTAGTGGCTTTTCTGGCGGCTATACCACACCACTGACTTGTATCTCATGTTGCCTTAAACTTGTGTGAGTTTAGATCTTAGACATAGAGCTTCCTATTTCATTTCACCCAATTCAGAAGAATCAATTTGGTTAATTTTCAACTTGTTGAATTTTGTGTGGCCCTTACAATTGAGCTGTCAGGATCCTATCGAAGTGTTTGCTCCATTTGTAAAGCCAAGTACCTGGCAACCTGCCTATTGGGAAAGAGTCCTCTGCTATGCTGCTGGAGACAGGGGACATCACACTTCAACCAGCTTACTGTGGAACACTGGCTCCAGCTGCCCCTTGCGCGTCTTCACCCTTTTGATCCTCTCTCATATGATAAGATGCCTTCTAGAAGCCAGGTTTGCCACCTCTTTGCAATTCTCCATCTACCACCAAGTATCCCATTAAAAAGAAGTGAACCTGCCTGGACGCCATGTGTTCCAGGTTCCTAGAGAGCCCAAGGGCCAGTTTCAGGTGTTCCTGGGCTGCCCCACAGACACAGGCACCTTCTAAAACGTAAATGTTACAATCTTAATTTAGCAATAGTCCCAGGCATCTTAGTATCTGAGCAGCAAACTTGTTCAGTGCTCTGGGTTATAACATCCTGGCCCAGAGGACTTAGTCATTAAAATCATCTAGTTATCCATTTAAAAACAAAGCCAAACTGAGCTCCTGTTCCCTCCAAGCTCTGGTTCCCCTTCTGAGAGCTGGTTCTTCACGCTCCTCCCCCACCCCACCCGTGGCCACCCTCTTCCGCCTCCAGTGTGTGGCTAGAATTGTGCTTCAGAGACTGAGTCACTTACTTCCTCAACCTCAACTCTAGAGCACTTCTCTTTACCCATACACTTGAAGTCTGTTTTATCAGAGCCCTGGCACCAACTTCCCCTTCTCAGTCTCACAAATTTTACAGGAAACGATTGTTTTTCTTCCGCGTTCCTGTGTCCTCCTGGTCACTAGCCTGTTCCACCACTGCTATGGGAATTAGGGAATTAGGTCAGTCCCTGTTTCCCTGCGTGTTTCCTCTTTCTGGAAGATAAAATTCTCAGAGAGTCCCGGCAGCACCTTTAGACACAGGGCTTCTATCACAGCTGCGTGGCTGATTCTACCCCGTACCACCTGTCTTCCTCTGTCCTTAGGCTGGCTGGATCCACATCGGCAGTGGGCCCAGGGGCGTGCATTCCGTGGTGATGTCAGACCTTTTCGCCCATGTGTGCTTCAGCAGGGCTCTCTTTGTTTCACGGGCTTTTCACATGGATGAACATCTATTCTTTTTAATGCAGGGATAGGCTGTTTCCCTGCCCTCATTCAAATCTGTTCATTAGAAGATCATAGTGGCCATGGGGAAGTATGTCTTGCACTGAGCCAACACTGGAGGCTCACTGGTGCCCGCTGAGCACCAGCTCTCAGGGAGAGTCAGGAGAGTGGCAAGAGGAGGGTCTGTGTCCTGTAGGCCCTGTGGTATGTACACACTACATACTAGTGTGGAGTACCAGTTATATAAAGAAAAGGGCACATATTTATATTCAGAAACTTTTCAGGAAGGAGATTGGTAACTAAGAGCCTGTATTAGCTATCTGAAACTCAGGTGTATAGGTCAGAGGTCAGGAGGAGGGGGCCACATTTCTTATGACCCTCCCTGGGCTTTTGGATTTTGCAACCCAATGAGTGTATTTCCTATTCAAAATTAGAAAAACAAATCACAGGTATTCTGGGAATCCTGATTGGCTAATTGGTGAGTTGGTGAAATTGAATGGAAATGGTGTGACTCACCTGCCTGAGTCAGGTCCCTGACATGTCTTGCCTACCTGGGCTTGGTTGCTTAGGTGTGGAGGCTTGGTCCTGGCCTTGTGGCCTTGTGGAGGGGAGCATGGAAGCTGTTCTCTGGAGCCTGGCTCAGGCCTTGCAAGAGAGGGCCTTTAGGACATAGGTCCTCTTCCTCCACTCTCATAACTCATCTCTGCAGAGCACGGAAGTGATTGGAGATCTTGCTGCCATTTGTTGTAATCTCGTTTTACCGAGAGCTGGTGCTTTGTGGACACTCCTGGGCCTTTGGTGTTGGTTTTCTGTTACGAATCACGTAAAGCATACTATGGTTTTTCCTTCTGGTGGACTGAGTGTCTGAGGAAATTGGAACACACTGAACTTCTGGGTTTGTCTGGGGGAACCTTGTACTTTGCTTTTCTAGATACCTCTACTTTATAAACTCTCTGGTCTTCTTGGCACTGAGGATAAGATCCTAGTGGATCTAAGAGAACTTAGGTTTCCCTGTTTGGATACACCAGTCCAGGTGTGCAGGCAGCCAAGCTCAGAGCAGCTTTACAGAGAAGATGCATGGTGTTGAGAGAGAGGCTGGACTGGTGGCCTGATTAGGAAGGTGGCTTGTTACCCTGGCAAATTAAATGAGGAGCATTTGTGGAGCCCCTGCTGCATGGCCCAGGCCCTGTGCCCTGAGAATGACGAGGTAGATAAAGTCAGACTCTTCCTCCAGAGTTTGCAGGTACTTGGGAAAACGAGGCACATGTGTGTCAACAAACGAAGCAGCAGGAAATATGGGTGACAATTCAGCTCAATCATAGATGGCCAGTCACAGGCCAGTTCATGACTAACGTCCGTATGACTAGAGGAGGCAGCAATGAGTGTGGGAAGTATTTTCCGTGAGCTGGAGAGGGCCTAGACAGCTTCCTGGAGGAGGGTGGAGGTGGGAGGTGGGGGATGAGGAAGGGAGAGAAAGAGAGGAAGGGGGTGGGGGGAGGAAAGAGGGAGGAGCACGAGTAGCAGCCTGCATTTGATCCAGGCCTTGAAGGGTTAGCACAGTACAGATGGGTAAGCGGAGGAAGAGAGCATCTCTCCTGGCACCAGGGCTGGGCGGAATAGGAAAGAGCCCGGTGTGAGGTGGGTTCAGGGAGATGAGGCAGACAGGTGGTTCACTTGGTGCAAATACAAATAGCCTTCAACGAAAGACAGACTGAATAAATCTAAAACAATATGGGCAAATGAGGCCGGGGAATCACAGGGAAACCTTGTAAACCCGGGGGAATGGGCAAGGCAGGGCTTGACTGCTGGACATAGTCCGGGAATCTTCACCTGTCCTCGGGAGCAGGGAGGGAAGCTTGAGGCATGCTAGCGGCTCTTTTGCCGTTGCTCCATTTGGACCTTCTCTTCTTGGGCATCTGTGATGTCTGCCCGTTCATTCATTCATTTGGCATATATTTAGGAGCTTTCGCTCTGTACTGGGCCCTGCTCTAGCTTCTGAGTCCACAGCAAGGAAAACAAGCCAAGCAGGACCATATCGCTGGCCTGGCTGTGCTCTGATGTTGGGACGAGACCTACTGACAGGTACGTTCCGTGTGTGGGAGGCCAGGGGATGAGAGGTGCAGCGGGGAACAGGAAGCGCGGGAGGAGAGAGGGAGCGTTCCTGGGGGACAGTGGTAATTTAAAGTAGTGGCCAGGAAAAAAAAAAAAAAAAACCTCTTTGACTTGCCCTGTCATTGGGATTTATAAACCAGCAAGTGAAAGGCCTGGGGGATGGGGAAAGAGTCAGGACTAGATCTAGCAGGCATCTTAAGTCCCCAGTGGATCCTCTTCAAACTCCTGGGGTCTTTGACTCTAGGCAGTTAGTAGGACACCTTCGGGTGTTCTTGGGCAGAGGAGTCCCCTGTGTGGGGACATCTCCCTAGAGGCTTGTGGGAGGTGGGGTATAGGAGGCTGAGCCTGGGAGGCTGGCGTCCCAGGAGGAGTTGACCGTGGCCTGGAGATGTTTACTCTTCTCTTGTGAGGAGGAGAGTGGGCTACTGAACACAGAGTCTTTACACTGAGCTGCATTCTAGCCCTTGTTGTAGAGACTTACCAAGCATCTAGATTTCCCAGGCGGGGCTCAACTTCGTGACTCCCCTGCCTGAACTTATCAGACTGCTGGGATTACAAGATGCCACCACAGCCAGGCACAAAAACCTATCCTGACACTTCTCTCTCTGTTTCTCAAGCTCCACATTTGTGAAACAAGGCTAAAAGAGTATACTGTGTATGTTATAGGCATAGTTTGGGGGAGAATGAAATAATTTAATAAATGTAGAATATTTGAAGCTGTACCATACACCAGTATAGTAAATGTCCAGAAAATATGAGCTTGCTTGACTCTCTCCATATACATGTGCATGTAGGTAAAGTTAATATGTTGGGCACATTTTTATTACAATCCTAAAGTGAAGTCAATAATGATTTTAAGGATTAAAAGAAGAAGCAGGTGATGGGCTTAGCATAGTGACAGATGAAAACCAGACAAGCACTGTTAAAGGTGCCACTGTTGCCACTAGAAATTACTGTGGAGGAAAAGCTTCTGTACTGGGAATCTTTTGTGAGGGCTTCTGATCAGCCACTGTTTATCCCATGGCATACCAGGCACCAGGTGCCACACCAGGCATATTATCTATTTCATCTTTGCGGTGACAGCCAGAGATAATCAGTGTGAACCACATCTTACAGATGAGGAAGCAGAGGCTCAGAGAGGCTGAGATTTGCCAAGATCACACAGCTAGCAAGCAACAGAACTAGGACTATTCTTAATGTTTTGTTTGTGACAATGTAAACATTGACAAATGGCTTCTTCTACAAGTCTCTCTGGTTATTAGGTGTCTACCCAAAGCCTGTGGAAAATCAGGGGTAGGGCCAACTTCCAGTACAGACCGTGGGCAGTGTTGGGAGTGGGAGGCCCTGGGCCTGGATACCCATGGGTGGGAGAGGCAGCACCTTCCTTCAGTGACTCAGCCCCGCAGGCCTCACCAGAATTGTTCAGCCACATGGAAAGTTTGCCTGAAACCTCTCTTGGAGAACTCATCCCTCCAAATCCTGAAGAAGCAGATCCTTGTGGATTCAGATCCTGGCTCTACTACTTCCTACCCGTGTAAGGCCAAAAGGGAGTGGATATGTTTGGGCCTCAGTTTCGTCAGCCGTAAACCCACTTCACAGGTCTGTCATAAGAGTTACATAAGGAGAAACTATAAACACAGAATAGTGCCTGGCCCCTGGCAGCCCTTGGGAGAGTTATGCTGATGTGTGACCGTATTTCTATCAAAGCCTCCTCTGACTTCTAAGGCCAGAAGGAAACATCTTTCTCTGAAGGATTTGTGCTGCGGCTCTTTTGTCTTGGCCTGTGAAATAGCTGGAACTGTGGCTCTCCCCTCACCAGACTGCAGATAGATCTCCATCTATCTAATGGTGGCTGTGATGATGAGATGACACAACCTGTTGAGAGGGGATCTCACTGAGTAGCCCAGGCTGGCCTCCGACTCCCAATCTTCTTGTCTCAAGCTGAGATTACAGGCGTGTGCTGTGATGCCTACCTCTACCACATTGATTTGAAATCTCAGGTTTGTGCTTTGGATGGGAGATGTTAAAGAAGTGGACTTCTAGTTCTCGTTTTCCCTTTAAGATACAATTTCTACCTGAAGACTCCATTCTCAGGATTATGGAAAACGTCAGAGGTTTTCATGGCACAATCACATTCGTGTTCCATTTGGTCTTCACAATTGTCCTGTGAGTAATTGGTTATTCTCTTCATTTGTTAACCCTGCAGCTGAGTAATTTCCCCAAAGACTTGCAGGTAGAAGGTGATGATCTGGGAGTCCTTGTTCTGGGTCTGACGTGGGCCGTACACCAAAGGCCTTTCCCCCTGACCTCTCCCCCTTCAGCCCTTTTCTAGGCAGAGCTGGAAGGAGGCCATGTGACCCACAGACGTCGTTGCAGGTTTGTTTGGCCCCTCTGCCCTTCAGGTCCTGTTACTTCCAAACCAGCCACAGGATGGTGGGCTTAGGCTCAGCAGACCATCGGAGTTCCTCAGATCTTTTCCATTCTCACGGTCCCTTTCTTCTGGCTCCAAGGTCTGGGCTGGAACCCTGCATTTGGGGCTGGGTAGGAAGGCATGACAGTCATCTTAAACATTTGCAGCCACAGCTGAGCTGATGCCCTGAGGAATCTTGCAATTGGAGGGACAAGAGGGAACCCCAGCTCCACCTAGGAGGAGAAAAAGGTGCCTAGGTGCCGGGCTCAGAACCTCATCCAGGGTGCAGAAGGTGATGCGGGGTGGGGTGGTAAAGCAGCGGGGTGAGGGGGTGGCATATACTTATCCCCTGGGAGGTAACTGGATGAATGATCCTTCTAAGCTCTAAAACCAGGCCTCAAGGACAGCTTTTAATGCAGACTCTGAAACTCCACAGATGTATCAAATTCCACAGAGATCTGAGGCAGGCAAATCTTTTGTTCAGTTACGCTCAAGAAATGGTTATTGAGGAAGTGCCTACAATGTTCTGGCAGGTACAAGGGACACCAAATCCACTAAGGCAGGGACCCGCTGAGAGGCTATCAAGTCCAGCCTTGTTTTTACCAGTCCTGCTGTCTCCTAAAACTTTTAAAAACTGGGTTGGGGATGCCAAATAAGTGCCCATGGCAGTGGAATACATACCTGGCACCCAGAGCTGGGCCTGGACTTTGGGCCTGGCAGGTCAGTAGAGCAGCGCGGTCTGGGGCTCAGCAAATACACTTGTTGTAGAATTGGGTTCTCAGCCTACTGTGGGAAGAAGGGTACTAGACATTTATTTTCAAGCTTCTTGGCACCCATCCCATGTTTTTGCATGATTCAAGCATCCGATGCAGTGGACCTCTGGGTGAAGGCAACAAAATGCCCAGCAGACTTGCCCCAGTGGAATGGCACAGGAAGTCCATCCTTCACGCAGGCCAAGGCCTCTGTCCCTCAGCCTCCAACCTGGCCAATCTGGCCACCCTGGTCCGTCCTGTTACCTGGCCATCCCGGCCCCAGCAGTCTGCTCTGGCTCCTCAGCCCAGGTCTTCTCCATCCTCCCCCAAGGCCGGATGGAGCCAGCTCTGCCTACCGCTTCCTACACTGTCTCTGCCAAGGTGCCTTGTCTTCTCCATCTGCCTCTTGGGTGCGAGCCCACAGCCCCACCTCAGCACCTGCCGGCTCCCTGAGTGTTCTTCCCCTCATGCTCTCTGCTTCCTGCAGGGGAGCCGGGGGCTGTGCTGTGAGCGCCTACCTTACACTAGCAGCAAAGGAGAGCTGGGACTCTGGAGTCTGCCTAGTCTGGGAACATGTTCTAGTTCTGATCGTCTGGGCAGGTGGTTTAGCTTCCTGAGTCTCCATTTCCTCATCTGAAGTTGAGGGTGTGAAAGAATTGGATGAAATGATTCACGAGTTGTGTTTTGCGTATGCTTCCAGGCCCACTGCTAATGGCTGACATATGACAGCTTTTATTATAAAGATAAATTTTTTTGTGAAACTGGAGATTGCACATAGCGCCTTCACTCTGGCCTACATTGCTTATTTGAGACAGGGTTTTGCTAAAATTCCTGAATTGCCGAGGTCAGACTTAGGCTTGTGATCCTCCTGTCTCAGCCTCCCAAGCTGCTGGGATTACAGCCCTGGGCCGCTGGGCCTGTCTCTAGTATGTATTATCTTATTTAATCCTCACCCTGCCTTTCCAATAAACATCACCTCCCAAAGGGAAGCACCGGAGCTTAGAGCTGAAGTGACGTACCCAAGGCCCCCTGATGGGCAATCAGCAACTTAGGGATTTGAGTTCAGGTGCTGCTAACCCTTGGCAGTACCCCTCCTCCTCCTGCCTCTGCATCCTGAGCCCTCATCCTTTTTATTTCGGGGATGGTGGGTGGGGGGCATTTCTCACTCACCCTGTCAAGACGGTCTACAAATACTTATTGAATAATATTTCCTGGGTGATTTAAGGAAAATCAGGGACCATCTGAACTTTCTACTCCCTCTCAGATTTTTGGCAGCTGTCATTGCCTACAGATCCCTGCCAGTGTACTGTAGACCCCTCCAACACTAGGTTGCACCTTTCAGGGAAGAACAAAAGCACACCATGAGGGAAAAGTCAGCCAGTTCTCTTTTATTTTAAAATAGCAGAGAAGTAAAACAGGAGGAATACCTGCCGGGTAATCCTGGGGACTGAGGTGGTGATAGATCTAAGCTAGCTGCTGGGAAGTGGAGAGAAGCTCTTTTCTACTGGCCCCACGGGGTGTATAAGCTGTGGACAGCAGGTGAACCACCCCACCCCGCCCCTTGGAATGGCTTTGTGATCTTCCCATACCCACAGGTACAGCCCGAGTCCTGCCAAGAGCTGTTCTTGGCACTGCTAGGACGGGATGATTCCCCTATCATTCCCAACCACGGCTTCTAGCTTAATTCTCCCACAACATGGGAAGGGACTACCTTCATCTCTGGCTGTGTCCCCTTCTGTGCCAGTTGATGCTTATGTCCAGACAGGCCTTACTCTACTGGTTGTCAAGGTTATGCCTGAGCAGCCCCTGGTTCCAGGCTCCCCGGGACCTGGGAAGCAGGTGACTGGGTGTGCTCACCTTGTGGCTTGTGTTGCAAGTGTTGTGGGATGCCAGTGGGCAGTGGTTCTTAGATTTTGCTACTGTCCTAGGGATTTTATTTTTCTATTTATCTAAAACCCTTTAAAAATACATAGGAAGATGGAACTGCTTTGCCCAGAAGGAAACGTAGAGGTTCTGTTAGTAAGCATGGGGTACAGAAATAGGTCATCCTTGGTGCTGGCCTGGAGAGTGATGAAAATGGGACAAAGCAAAGATGACCTTGTTTTTCACAATGCCATGTGGTAAGCATTGTAGTCTACCTATTAAGTAAACTCTCTTGGATCAAATGACTGAAAAGCAAAATAAAACAAAAAAACCCCTGGGATCCTGATGGGCACATCCTAATTAAAATTCACTAGTACATGCCACCTCAAAATCACGTTAGAGCTCTTTGGGATTAGAAATACTAAGATGCAGAGAAGGAACTTGACCTTAGAATGCACCTGGTTGTATCAGGACACTGCCTCTCCTATCCACCGTGAGGCAGTCCCTTCCTCTGGGAGGTCACCCCTTCCTCTCAGGGGTAGTGAGATGAGGGAGCACCGGGACATCACAGGGGTGAGTGACAGCAGAAATGACTCAGGTGAGGAGACCTCAGGCTTAGGAAACAGAGCGAGACCAGTGCATCAGTTAGAAAAGGCATTGCGCAGTAGTTGAGAGACCTTGGTGAGTGGGTTAGTTATTGATTTCTCGGAGCCTCAGTTTCTTTTCCTGGAAAAGTGGGCTGGATGCCCGCTGAGCTCGCAGGGTCGTGCTGAAGAAGGTTGAATAAGATTGTAGTATTGGAAGTCTGACCTGTAGTGTATGGTATGTTTGAAAGCTCCTGCAAAGCAATTTCCCTTCCCTCCCTCTTTATACCTCTTTTCTCCTTTATTTCTTCCTCTAAAAGGAGTTTATTTAAGCAGGTGTCTAGCTACTTTCTCGCACCACTTTGAAGTCAGCGGACATCAGCTCCAGGTCCTTTCTTTCCGCTCTTCTTCCCTAATGCTCATGACGCGATGGTGTTGGTCTGCGGCTGGGTCCTCGTCAGGTGCTGCAGGACCAGAGAGTCGGCTCTTGGGCCCAGCATCTTCCTCTGCTGGGAAGGGCACTGGTCCAGGGACTGGCAACAGCCGTTCCTCTCTTGGGTGTACACTTACCTTGCTGCACGTATTGCTCTGGCTGCCTGGATCTCACTGAGGGTGGACAGCTGGCTCTTCTTCCTGGGAGGATTTGGTGGTGATAAAGCAGCCATCTGTTCAGTGCTTTTGTTAGTTGAGATTCTTAATTTCAGGGGACAGGATCCAAACTTGAATGAGTTTATGCAAATGTGGGTTACATTGGAAACTTTCAGGACAGGCTCACAGAGTTAAGAGAGCCACTGAGGAATCTAGACCCAGGAAGCAAACATGTGATCTCCAGATACTGAGACCAGAGTCTGACCCAGTGGTCCATGGCCATAGGCAACTCCAAGATGGCCCCACATAGTCTCCATCTGACCCAAGAGGACCTTTTGTGCCCATAAGTGAAGCTGAGGAGACAGGCTACTCTTAGGACTCTGCATTGAGTCCTCTGCCTACTTTTGTCTCGAGAGTGGGAGGTAGGGTTGAGTCGGTTATCAAAAGAAAGGGAGAAGAATGCTAACTCACTTTTGAGTACCGGCTGTTACGGTAAGCTCTTTACATGCCTAACTCGTTTAATCTTCACAGTCAACCCCATTTTAACACACAAGGGAACCGAGTTACAGAGAGGTTAAGCAGTTTGCTCATGATAATTTCGTGAGTTAGGAAAAACAGCTGGGATTGAACAGAGGCACAGGGCTCCAGATGTGTTCTTCACCACCCACTCTCATCAGATAATAACAGCTTGTCACCTGGATGTCCTGGCCACGCACACGCACAGGGCCAAGTCCTTTACAGCACTGTCTTGTGCAATCTTTAGAATGCCCTATGTGATGGTTCCAATGTTACCTCTACTTTTAGGTAATAAACTGAGGACCCCAGAGTTTATATGAATTGTCTAGAGCCAGTGATCTGTGTTAAAGTGACAGAGCTGAGACAGGAACCTCGGTTTGCCTGAGTGTAGGGTCTGAGCTGCTAACTATCTCACTGGGTCACCTTTGCACTTAGATACTTCTCTATCTGCGTCAAAAGCTTCCTGGTGCTTGGGGTGAGGAGCAGACCTGCTCAGGACCCGAGTCTCTGTCTTCTGTGTGGGGAACGAGGACATAGAGACCTCTTGGTGCATGCTGCTGTGCAGTTTGAACTGGGCTCAGTGTGTCTCCCACTAGTTCACACTAAATGGTTCTTGAACAAGCCTTCAATGAATGAAAGCTCTGGGCTCCTCCATTCCTTTATTCAACAAATATTGACTGAGTGCTGAGGGTGCCAGGCCTTGTATATGTGCTTGACTTCAAAGAAGACACTATCGCTATAATGGGTTTGGAGAATCAGAGAGGAAGGATTCCTGAGTTCTTCTCTCTTGGGCTAGCCATGTTCTTTGGCACCCACAAGACTACTCAGGCTCATAGGAAACATTTTCAGGCCTAATTCAGGAAGACTGAAGACCTGATGTTTCTTTACTTGGAACTGGCATAATGGCAAATGGCAACTCCAACGGGAAGACAGCATGTTTATTATATTCTGGTTGATTACAAAGACAATGAGTCAGGGAATAAGCCTTTGTGCAGTTGCAGGCTAACTCTGCCATGAATCCCAGGACTGCTGAGGTTAGTGCTAATGAAACTTTGGGTCAGGTACTGGTCTGTGCCATGCCTCAGTTTCCCCTTCTATAATATAAAACTGTACTCCCTCCTTTCAAAGTTGCTGGGAGAGCTACCTGATGCAGCACATGCGAACTACTCAGTGCAAAGCCTACACACTGAGGTTACTTCCTCCTTGGTCTTTTACACAGTAGGTAATTTTGAAGGTATCTCTCAAAGCCATGGTCCCTGGATAGTGGCAGATGAAAAGGAAATCACCGATTATGTCAAGCTTTTCATTTTATAGACAGAAAAACATAGTCCCTGAAAGTGCTGGGCTCTGGGAACTTCTAGTTTAATGGTGTTACAGGTAGTATAAAGCATGTTTAGCTGTTGTAAGAAGATACATATTGGTAGGTCCTTTGGGTGGATGGATCACTGTGCCTAGATTTCCGTGGGAACCTGACTAGTGGTCAGCCATTGCGGTTGGCCCAGTTGTGCTCACTTCTGTCCCATTATGATAACAATCCAACCTCAGAGAGTCCTGCCATTCTCTGATGCTAGCCTGAGGATTGTCACAGGGCACATGAGGAATGCTAGTCCCATCATATAGGGAGCAGAATTTGAATCCTAGTTTCACATATTCTGGGTAGACTAAAGGTAGGCTTCGACATCAGGATATACATCTCCCTCACACATTTCCAGGATCTTCCCTTGAGGAGCAAGAAAAGATAGATTGAGGTCTCTGGCCACTCTGACTTCTGAGGCAATAGCACAAAGCATACGGCTCAGGCTGAGAGAATGTCACCAGGCAGGCCGGCCTGTTTGTCAGCTGGCAGGGACCTGGAGGGGTGTGGTCTTGATATTATGGATGATGCCAGGCAGAACTTCTGCTCAGTCATTGCTCTGGTGACTTGCCAGGCTCACACAGGGTGTGTGGGCCACCACAGCTGCACTAGCTGTCTGCATCCAGAACACCCCAGCTTGGAGGGAAGGACCCTGTGTGTCAAGTCAACTGGGCCTGAGCTCGAATCTTGCCATGTTGTGTGGCCTTGGCAAGTGCACCTACTCTCTTAGCCTTTGTTTCTTGTCTGAGAAGAGTCACTGAGATAAAGTTTGTCTAGTTCCAAACGTGAGGGCTACGCGTGTGATTAGTGCTGATTCTCTCCCTTGTGTAATCTGAGGAGTTTGGACATGAAGTCTCATCACCGAGCACTTAGAACATGGCTCTTGGAGTTGTGGAGAGAGTACGTGTTTGTGCATGTGTCCACACAAACATGTGGACAAACAGGCCTGCTATTCTGCTGAGTAAAGTGAGTATACTTCCCTGGAGGGTGGAAATTGCCTTACAGGTCTGAAATTTTAAACGTATGCTAGTTTTTGTTCTCTCGAGGCTGCGTCCTAGACATTGAGATTGTTTTTAATGTGAAAATAAATTATTAGAGCTAAGTTGTAACTCTGGGCCCAATTTTCCAAACAGATGCAGAGACAGTTTCTGCAGGAGCAATAGAATGTAACCAAATCATATGAGTAGTCACTGGAAACCAAAATAATAATTTGCTTAGGAAACGGTCACGATGAAATGTTCCACTTAGATGACTTCCTAATTTATTTGTCATTTTGGTCCTTTCCACTTCAGGTAGTGTGATAAATTTCACATTGGTGAGTTGCTAAATATCTTTACTGTCATTTTGTCTCAAGCTTACAAATTGGAGCACATTTTGTTTGGCAGAGTCTTTGTGTGGAGACAAAGGATGCCCAGCGAGAGGCAGACAACAGAATTTGCCTAGTCTCCTCATATGCAAAACTCGAAGCATGGAAATAGAGTCTCTCCTCATTTCAGGTGTCACTATGAGACAAAATACATGACATCATAACTTATTTAGAAAATTCAGTGGCCAGGGCTATATGGGATCCTCTTAGAAGAAGAAAGGAAGCTGGAACATTGGATCATAAACTGATTTTAATTGTTGGGCTCTTATTTTTAAAGGAAAATGGCAACCTGTGTGTGGCTTGTCCTGGAAGACAAAGACTTTAGCCTTTGTGATGCCTGAGAATCAAGTAAGTCACAGTGGTTGATTTCTTTATGTGTTAAGTGTCTGGGACAAGGGTGGTGCTGGTTTGGGGAAGAGTGGGAGCTCTTGGATGCTTCCTTCAATCCCAAGTACATGTGATCCTCTAGAACAGTCAGTGGCTCGTGGAACTTCCCTTTCCCTCCTCAACCCTGTGTCTTTGCCCCTGACCTCAAAGTTGCAGTCTTCCTGGGCTGTTGGAGGACTAGGATTGAGCCTGAGATTCCTTTGGGTAGGTGAGAGGCCTGTCTGACTGTGTCATGTGTGGCTGTTCAGGATCTCTGCCTTTCTTCTCCTAAACAAAACCAGAAGTGCCGCTCTTCTGACCCACATCTGGCTCTGAACCTCTTGGCTGCCCACACTGTCTGTAAGAAGTGACTTCAGTGAAGCTTAGACTGCTAGTCTAAGATTTAAAGTGATTGCAATGTCTTTGTATAGGTGGACTCCATTTCGGGAATAGATTTGTTTAGATTATTCTGTGGCTTTCAAGGACAGTGGAGGCCTGAGCTCTGGAATGCTTGGTGTGTTCATGGTGGACTTCATGGATGGTTTATAAGAGCATTGTCTCTGCTCTCCACTCTGGCCTCTGCTGTGCTGCCAGGGACTCTTCTTAAAGACACATCTGACCTTTCCTTTTGTTGACCTTCAAGGTCCCTTCCACTGTCCCGTCTCATTTCCCACCTCTCCTCTCTACCTTCATTCAGTCCCACCATTCTGAAACAGCTTACTGTGACCAGAGCATGCCCCCGAGGACCCTCTCTCGCCTCTCTAGATGGGACCGGCAGCCCCTCCTGTGTGCTCTTTTGGAACTTTGCTGTCCCTCAGATACTCTGCTGTCTCAATTAAGGTATCTTCACTTGCGTGTCAGCCATCAGCTGGGGGAGGCTTTAGAACAGAGAACCACCTTCTACCCTTCCAATCTGAACTGAGAAGCTTTCTCCCAGCCATCATAATCCCTAGCATGTTGTGAGTGGTGAACAGTTCTTTGTTGACTCATGAAATCTGAACCCTGAGATAGGTCAAAGCTTGATTGTCTGTGAAGCTCTCTCCCAGCTGATAGCTCATGGAACCTTGAACCTTTGGAAAGGTAGTTGAATTATACCCCCAAATATAGTCATGGAGATGGTCTTTGAGCAGGACTCATATCCTCTGTGGTCCTGGGAGATAATCTAGTTTCTGTAATGCTTAACTTTTTAATTAGAGAGTTGATTTAGAACACACTGCATATTACCAAACCGGGAAACTGAGGCCTTGCCTGAAGAAACTTCATTAAGTTTGCAGAACATGCTAATGTCAAGTAGAGGTTTGGAACACAGACCCCAAACTGCCACTCTTATATCCTTCTGACTTCCCTCTGTCCTCCTCTGCCTCCCTTCTATACAGCAATCTGAGAACATTTTGAGGCTGTAAGTCTGCATTTGAGGGTGATGAAGAGCTCACGGGATGGTCTGAGTTGAAAGGAACACAGAGGTAAAGATAGACCTTCCTCCGCTAGGCCCCTCCAACTGGGGGCTGAGGCAGCCCTCCCAGGAGCTTGGTTTCATTGTAGGAAGAGAGAAGGTGAAGTTCAGGGGAAGCGTCTGGGCCACCTGAGAGGCTAGGGCTCTGGGGACAGATGGTGGCATGTCTGGGCGTTCAGAAGCTGGCTTGGTGGGTGCCAAGAACTCATGTGGGGACGGGGTGAGAAGGGGTTAGATGGACCCAGGGAGTTGGATTCTTAGTGTCTGGGAAAGTTTCAGGCAGAGAGGCCCAAATGACCAGTGTGTTATAGCCTGAGAGTCCCTCCCCTGTCCTGCAGAAATGTAACATATCATGGGGTATCCATGAGGAATGTCTGGAAGCTAAGACCTTTAGTATTGCCTGAAATGTCCGTGAGAAGGAAAGTGTGTGCAGTTCTGGCCAGCTCACTCCTATTGTATACAGATTAACTTCGTTCTGTTTCTGATGGACTATACATCCAGTTACTCTATTCCCCTCTTTCGATGTTAGGTCTCTCCTGGCTCATTCATCTGTCCAGGCTTGACACAGGGCCAGATGAGTCCTGATGTGAACTCCACCCCTTCTTGCAACTTCTTGGGCACCCAGACTAGAGATCAGGACAGACTTCCATCTCCATCTCCAATCTGTTGGCAAGTTGAAACATACAATTTGCCTAAATTACAGAGAATGTGATGTCAGCCAAATAGGTACCTTGGATTGCTTTGAAAAACATTACTAGATTATATACTTCTTTAGGGCAGGGAAAGTGTGTCATGTTGCATCATTCTTGTTTATACCTCGTATTTATATTGTGCTTCACATTTTATAAAGATCATTTCATCTTTGTGATGGGGAGTAGATTTACTCCCAATTTCCAGATGGGAAATTGGCCGTAGGGTGGAACCTGCCCAATGGATGGAGCTGTCTAAAGGCTGAGCTGGGACATAGCTCAGGCCTCCTATTTATTAAATTCTATGATCTCTCTCCTCTACTAAGCCCCAACTATTATTAAGTCCCTGGAGGACCTGGGACATAAGAGCAGCTCAACAGCTATAATAAATATTTGTTGAATGAGTGAACTTTGAACATTGCTGCAACTGACCTCGTTGCCTCTGAGCTGCCTCCTCCTACTGCTCTTATCTCTCCTCCTCCTCCTCTCTCTCTTTTCTGGAGAGAGGGGACATTAACCACAAATGGATCCCCTTGGCAGCAGAGAAGTAACTATCGTTGAAGTATTTGAGCTTCCTTCTATAATAAGGAACTAGTGCACTCTCCTTTCACCCAGCCTCACCTCCAGGAACTGGGTAATATACACTGAATAATTCCTTAATTTTTTTACTCAGCACTTCCTCCTCCTGATGCTGAGAGGTTGTGTCCGACACTGATCTTGGAAAGGCCCCTGGCAGAGGCAGACCCTATCGATTGTTATAAGCCTTCAGATGCCCTATCAAAGTACCTGCAAGTAGGACTCTCAGCCAAAATAGGTCAGCCTTGCAGTGGGTTAATATGATCTTCTCCTTGTGCAGTCCCTCCCCCACCAACTGCTCTCTAGACCGAGGAAAAGGTTATGTTATCTATTCTGTAGAGACAGGAGGCCCACCTGGTTTTTCTCACTGACCTGTGAACTTGCTAAGATTTTGTGGCAAGGACTGGAGAAAAACAGAAGAAACCATGTCAGGTCAGGAAGGAATGCATTGGGGGCGCGGGGTGCTGGTTTATCTCCATATCTGTTGGCTCACTCTGCCCCTAGTGCCACTGGGGGTCATGTTTCTTAGAAGCTACAGCAGATCTGCTGACCTCATTAGACTCTTGAGGTAGCAAAGTTGAATGGAAAAAAGAGTGGGTTGAGACCCTGAGGCCCACATTGTAGCGATGTCTGCCAGCTGCCCGACTGCATGGCCTTGGGCAAGTCACAGAACTTTTGCTATGATTGTATAGTAAGGAAATAAAGGAGGTATCGAGAGCTAGGCAGGATCTTGAAGAAGCTTTGTAGGCTTTGCTGGTTCTCAGCTCACCCTTAGTTTGTCTTTATGATCAGTACCGCCTCCTCCTCAGTCACCTCCTCCTCATGTGTCCAGAGGTTGCTTCTGGCCTGTGTCTCTGTGTCCCCTTTCCTGCCTGGGCTATGAGAATAACCTGCTTATTTCCTCATCCCCTGCCAAGCAGCATGAGGAGATACCTAATTCTGAAGGACTACTGGGGCTTTAATGAGGACAGATAAATTGGTATAAGGAGAGTAGGATAAGTGGGTGCTAGAATACCTAGGTTCTTGGTACTCTAAGTTTCCTAGATTCTACTGAGTTCTTAACCAAAAGGTAACAAATACGTTTTTAAGAATATAACCCTAAGCATGGCCAGGCTTTCTGCTCAGAGTAACCAGACACTCTGGAGCAATAACAGTTCTAGCATGAGTAGAGGCTGCTCAGTGAGAGACAGAAGATGTCTCAGACAACTAATCCAGGGAGGGAAGGGCAAAGAAAGCTGCCACCAGACTTGCAATTGTGGAGTATCAAAGGTGAAAAGAACTTACAGTTCAGTCCTCATGGTTGTGTATGAAGAAAGTGAGGACCAGAGACATGATTTAAACAAATTCATAAGGCGAACTAGTGGCCGTGTCGACACGGAAGCCAAATATCTCCTGACCTCCAACAAATGGCTTTCCCCCAACACCATGGTAACTCCTCACGGAGGTTCAGCCACTGGGCTGTCCACATCTCCCTTTCACCCTGAACTTGGATGTCTGAGGTTTTACCAGGGCCCCCCCTCACTGTTTGTCAAGGCCTCATAAAACCTGGGTGCAGCAGGGTGGAGAGGCTGAACTGCTTCTCGTAGGGGCAGGCTGCTTTGCACTTAGTATTTCATAATGCTCAGTCAGCAGGTTCTGTTTTATGGGGTGTCTTGGTGGGAACACATCAGGACAGGAAGTGGAGGAGATGATGGCCTGGCCTCAGCTTGGGTGGTTTCTCATAGCTTTGCCATTCAGGTAACAATCACACGAATGCTGTCAAGCAGATCTTGTTCTGAAAGCAGGGACGGAGTGAAGCCTTCACTGTCCCTTGCTGAAAGAGCAGCTGGCTGTCCCTGCCGCTCTGTTGATGGCATGTGAATCCACATGGAAGCGCTTCTACGGGCTCCCTTTGGCCTCACGGTCCCCACAGTGCTCAAGGGCTTGTGTGCTGAGCTCTCCCTACGAGGCAGACACTGGGCTGGCATGTGCTGCCTTGTTTGTTTCTCAAGATAGTCCTTGGAGCAATGTGCATCGTTATTTACGTGGGGGAGAAAGCTAAGGCAGATCCAGGTTAAATCGCCTGCCTGTGCCCCACAAAGGCTCAGGCACAGGGCACCTGACTCCAGAGCCCTCTGTTGTCTCCCATCTTACCTGGTGTCTCTGCACAGAGATGGAGAATCTGGGGGAACAGGCAAGGCAGTGAACCTTCAAGCATTCAGAATGGTACAATCCAAGTAACAGGCCCTGGGCTTGGTTCTTAGGTTATAAGGTAGGAGCCTTTGACACCCAAGAACAGATGGCCTGGTCTGGTAGCAGGATGGTTATTTATAGTCACAGCCATCTAAGTGTTATCAGAGAGAGATAACCCCAGTGCTCTGGAAGCACAAAGAATATGGCAGCACTGGGGACACTGAGCCAGGGAGGTGCTGTCGAACTCCATTATTATCTTGTGACTAGGAGATTGCCACACGGAGAGGGAAGTAGTGGGTTTTGCAGGGCAAAAGTGTGGCGGTGAGAATAGGTCAGGTTCGTTATCAAGAAGGAGGGAGGTATGTATGTTGTCTTCCTAGCTGAGAGCACACAGAATGGAATATGCAATTGAGAGATGAGCTGCGAGAGAAGAGGGAATTTGGAGGCAGACTGTGCACGGCCTTGCAAAACACTTCCCAAAATACTGTATGAGCTTCACTAGAACTAACGGCAGTAGAACCACAAGATCCTCCAGGTGCAGATTCTCTGGGCATCTGAAGTTCTCTGCACTTGCGGGCTGGCTTATTTTCAGGCAGTTCATATCCATTTTGTAAGTTCTGTGTCTCGTGCACCAAGGAAGGTGATTAGTGGTGGCACAGAGGGAGTGGAGCGGGAAGATCCACGCCGACAGTTCATACTTAACATGTCTCAAATTCCTCCGGCCGAAGAATCTGGTAGCAAACACTCTTATGACTCCATGTCTCTCCAGAGATGGTTTTGCGTTCCAGACAGGGCCACGCAATTCTCCTGCAGGAGTTGGGAATGCAGGTGAGAAAGCTTCTTAGAAGGCAGGGAGAACGAATGAAAATACATAGCTGTTTTTAAAGAACATTTCCAAAGAAAAAACAACTAGGATGTATATTATTTTTCATGACAGCAAACCAGTTTTTTTCTTTAAGTGTTAAATCTTTAGAGCGAAAAGAGGAGTGGTGAAGAGAGAGAGAGAACCATTCAGAAATGCTTACCTCCTGGCCTTCCCCCTGTTAACAAATGAACACCTGGCTGAAGTGCCCTCTAGAGGGTCAGCTTTGGAAGCTGGGCTCTGAGTTTGAATTGCTGTCTGTGTAGGGGAGTGGAGTAATACACCAAAGTGGTCTGGATGGAGTCAGAGCCTTCTTGGTTTCATATCAACTATCCATATTTGTAGGCCCAGGATTTTATATCTTTTTGAGGAAAGAGAAAGTCCTCTCTGGGACAGTTGTGCTTATTTTAAGGAATGTGGTTTTTAGAGCACAAGCCAAAATACCAAGAAAAAGTCCAGCATCTCTACTCAGGCAGCACAAGTGGGTGACGCCAGAACCGTGGGAGACCATCTCCCTTCCACCATGGAAAAATTTGCCAGCTTGGTCACACTCTGTGGTCCTGCTCCACGGGACTGTTAAATGTTTGAGTCGGGGCCAATAAGGGGTATTTTAACCTACTGAATATTCAAGGTACTTTCTGAGCCTTGAACACTTGTCCCAGCATCTTGCACTCAGGGGGATGTGGCCTTTATGTCACCAAGAGGATGGACATTCTGAGACCTGTGCCCATCTCATGTAGCCTGTGTTGCTATCAGCTGTCAGCAGACAGCCTCATCACCATTACCATGTAGGCAGATGTTATAGGACTTTCAATCCCTGATCAAGAGCTTCTGTTCAAGAAGGTGAAATAAACCTGTCAAAGAAACAGTCTCCTCCAAACTTGGTTCAGCTGTAGATGGTAACTTTAGGTATGGATTCTGTTCTGTCTGATCAGAGATCCTTTCTACAGCTGTTACCTGAAGCTTTAATTGGCTTCATGGATCTTTAGGGAAAACAGTTCCCAGGAGACCTCAGTTCCTCTGCACAGTCAGGCAGTAGGCCAAGGCTGCCTTGATCTTTTTCTTCTGCTCAGACCTCTGAAGTGCCTACTGATAGCAGCATATTTTCCATGGGCAGAGCTCCACTTAGCCCTGCTGGAGGGAAGAAAGGCTTCCTCAAAGCTGGCTCATCTGTTAGTGTCTGGTCTGTTTACTCTCCTGAGGTTGTATCTGGGAACTGCTAAGCTGTGTTCACTTGGCACATTGCCTGGCACACAACCATCAGTGTCTGTGGAATGAATGCATGAAGGAATGAATGAATGAGCAGCAAGGAAATCCTTTTACCTTATAGAAGAGGCAAACAGAGGTGGGCAGGTCTAGGATTCAGCATATATTTCAGAAAAGACCTTTGGGTCCTTGGAGCAAAGGGACTTCACGATAAAGCTATCTCCCAGGTGGGGCCGTGGGAGGGCCAGCTGGTCTTGGATCCAAGCCACCTCAAGTCTATGAGTCCTATTTTCAGAATGAAAAACAAAGAAACTCTACTAGGAAGAGCGAGCCACTGGGAATGCTGATCCTGGTGAAAACAGGGTAGAGTCCATTCCCTGTCTACCTATGCTTGCTCAGCCCACCTTGCTCAGCCTGAAGATCCCACTCCTGGGCATATTTCCCAGGAACCCGATGGCTCTCTTTGCTTTGGTGTGCTGCTTCTCTGCTGTGCTGTGGGGATTATACATTTAAGTGCTATATTCTGGTTTCCAGATTGTGTCGCCATGTTGGTAGCTTTGAACAGCCCATCAGTCTTTTGTGACTCAGGCAGGGCTCCCCTCCCATGCAGGTGGACACACCTGCTCATAAAGGCTGAAAGCCTTTTATAGGCTCTTGTGTGAAGACGAGGATGAGGGTGTGGCCCACTGGACTGCTGGCCGGATGGGTGGCTTAATGGAAGGCATGGACAAGCACCTCCCTTCCCTGGCTTCAGCACATTAACACAGTGGCCAGCTGACTGCTGAGACCCAAAAACGTGTTACTTATATCATTAATAGCATTCATGACACAATAAGAAACAAAAGCTGTGTAACTGCATTGCACAAAATTAAACCTGAAGTTAAATGATCTGTAATTCAGTTTAAAAATGCCAAAGTGGAAACCAGTGCGTCCCTCTTGAGTGGATTTTTACTGGTAATCATTAATTCATCCGACAACCGTGTATCAATACCAACTGCCTACTGGCTGTAGGAGCAGCACCGGCATTGGAATAACAAAGATAAAAATCCCTTGGGATGGAGAAGTAACTCAGATCCTGAGATTGATTCTCTAGCACTACATAAGCTGGGTGTAGAAGGGCATGCCTGTGATACTAGCACTTTGGGAGGCTGAGGCAGAAGGATTGGCAAGAGTTTGAGGTCAGGCTGGGCTAAATAGCAAGTTCAAGACTGGCCTGGACTACAGAATGAGACCCTGTCTCAAAAAATCTTCTGGTCACTCATCTGTGACTGAATTAGTCAACAAAGAACATAGTGCAAAAAGCTAATTTTTAGAATCTTATTATTGTTTGAGTACCCAGTGAGTTCCCAGAACTGAGGTAAATACTTTGTCAAATAGAAAAGAAGTTAAATTTATTAGCCCTTTTCCTAACAAATATATGTATTTAGACAACATTAATGCACAAAAGGGGTGATAGGTTCAAGGTTAAATGAAGTGTCCTTGGCCTTATCTATTCCCTGTGTCTCTTGTATTCTCTTGTGTTACAACTGGGCATCTCTCCCACCAGACCATAATTCTCTGAAGATATGGAGATGTGTCTTGTTCATTTGGTACCCACAGCCATGCAAAGCCCTTGGTGTGATGTAGGTTCTCATTACGTAAAATGGAGAGAATGGATCACGGTTGCTGGTTCCCAGACCTAGTTGGAAGCTGATATAATTCCCTATAAAAGACTGAGCACTTTGTTTCCTGTCAGGCTGCAAAGATTCTGTTCAGGAGGGACCCGGGAGGCTGAAGATTTGGACACTTCTGGTGAATCCATTTCAGAGCCAGGTTTAGGGTCTTGGCATAGATTTCAGGAGGTGGGAAAATGGTTGGTCAGGGATGGGGGAGATTTGGCCTGGAACTGTCTTTCTCACCCCTGACAGTGCCACGATGGGCTGGCTACCTTCCCTGAGAGCGTCTCTCCAGCTCTTACTTACTCGGTGTCCAACCCTGCATCCCACGTCTCTGTACCCACCACTGCTGCAGCTCTCTGGGGTTTGATCCTCTGAGTAGGCTATGAATATCCCATGGAGCACAGCTCCTAGTAGGTCTTCAATCCATGCTGTGAGCTGACTTTGCTTTAGAGAATGGGTGAGATTTGAGCAGGTAGGAGAAGAAAGCCAATGACTTTAGTAAATATAGAAGTGGCAGCTACAAGTCAAACCAAGGGCCTTGGAGAACCCATCTTACCTAGGAATAGGAGCCGAGTGGTGATGATATTTTGAGGACCTGAGGAGTCCAGTTGGAGAATTTGGACTTGTGCAAGGTGCACAGGGATCCCTGAACTATTGTAATCCATGCTAGCACATCCCAAAATTCATGTGATGCTCTTGATTTTGTTTGATTGACAGGCAGTTGTTATCAAGCATGTAGCACTGGCGGGGACACAGGTGCCATACAGCTGGATGTGTGGCCTCTGTGTGGCTGCAGGGAGCTTATAATTGGAAGAGACAGGTGTGCCTGTAAGCAGATCTGTTCCCTAGAGAATGAGAGACTTTGTGAACCTGCACAGAGTATAGTGTGGGAAAGGAATGAGTGGGGGGGGGGGGGGGGGCGCGAGGAAAGGCTTCAAAGTGGAACAGTGCAGCTAAGAATACTGTCTAGCCGGGCATTATTGTCTCATCTTCAAGCAAGCCAGTTGGTCAAGACTATTATTATCCCCATTTTTATGGATGAGAAAACTGAGGTTCAAAGAGCCTAAGTAACGCATTGTGGCTCATGTACCTAGTAAGTGTGCGTGTGCATGTGCGTGTGCGTGTGCCTGTGTCTGTGTGTGTGTGTGTGTGTGTGTGTGTGTGGTGGGGAGAGAGTGATGGGGTCAAGGTTTGCAGCCAGTCTATCTGTCTCTAGGATCCAACCTGACTCCTGGGACACTCTCCTTGCCTTGGAGGTTTGAGCTGTGAGGATCACTGGCATTTCACCAAGTGACTAGAGCCTGAGAGGGCACTCAAGACAGAGGCGGGACAGGGGTGGGAGTGTGGGGGAGTTCTGTGTATTGGGAAGCTGGAGATGGTTCTGTAAGTCTCAAAAATGAGAGGCCGAGGGAGGGGTTAGTGAGGCTGGAGGAGCCAGTACAGGCAGGACCATGGAGGCAGATTTTGTTTTCCTCTTCTACGATGTCTGGACTTGACCCTGCAGACTGGTGGGGAGCTGTTGAAGGACTGTAAGCATAAGCAAGACTGGACTGCGTATTGCTTTGTGACACAGAGATCTCCCTGGCAGCAGTCTGAGGATGAGACTCGGGGTGGAGGGAGGTGAATCTGCAGTAGGAGGGCATCAGTGAAGAACGCTGAGGGTTCCAGGAAGAGCAGATGGAGACCTGGAGCCATGAGGAAGGATGGGAGGCGGTGGGCAAGGTTGCTGCAGGCGGGGCTACTGACCAGCCAGCCCTGCAACGGGAAGGGAGAAGGGCTGAGACTCTCAACGCCGAGGAGCTAGTAGTAGAGTCTGGTACAGGTGGAGTTGCTCGTGGAGGTTGAGAGGAGAGACAGGTGTGGATAAAGGTGAGCAGACCCCATGTGAGGTTTCTGTCAGAGCTGGGAGTGTTGACTAATAGCAGTTGACACAAGCCTAGAATGCGGCTGTGAGATGCTCACTAGCTGTAAAGCGTCGTGAGTGCTCAGGACCCAGACATTGTTGACGAGTGGGAGTGCGGCGGTCCTGAGGGTGAAGACAGGAACTTTACTTTCAGAGGAAGAGAAAGGAGTCCACAAAAGACCCAAAAATGGAGAGACCACGGCAAGATAAAACCTGATCCATGGCAACAGGCTTTAGCCACAGAGAAAGGATGGTGGCATGGGCCCAATGCCGAGCAGAAGCCAGCTAGTGGGGGCTGGCAGGTGGCCGGCAGGGAGGAGTGCCCTTAACACTGTGGACTGTTCTTTTGAGGATCATGACTAGAAAGGGAAGAAGGAAGAGTGGGGTGTTGTCCTCTCCACTAACAGCAAATGTGGCTCTAACTGCTCAGTTAGTGCCCATTTTGGGAGTGACTTCTTATTGATAAATGCACAAGTCAGAAAACCAAAAAGTTGTTAAATGGTGGATACTTTGCTGTACAAGGCTTTATCCACTTTGGTGGGAATGGTGCTTAAGGTGTGCCTCTGACCTCCACCTATGGGGCCTCTGAATCTGATTCACCGTTTACAGCCCTGTGCACTTGGGCAAGCTGCTGACTCATTCTTTGAAAAATGAGTGTGAGTATCTAACAATGCCTTGGTTTGTTACAATGGATAACTACTTCAATACTTGTAAAGCTTTTAACACGTTGCCTGAGGCTTCATAGATGCTCGTTAAGTGTCAACCGTGATTGTTCCCAAAGACCATTCATTCAACCTTTTAGCATATACTGTATATAGAGTGCCCTGTACTTAGGAAGTGGGAGTAGGGAAGAAAAATAGTCATCTGGACACAGAATAACGGACAGTAATGGAGATCTGTGCAGGGTGCTTTGGAAACACTGCGAGAAAGGTCCATCCCATTTGGGAAAGGGTTAGACGTAGGGAGATAGGTTGCTGTTAGAGGAAAGGAGCTGAAAGGGGTGCAGATGTACTCTTGGCCTTGGGCCTTGTTTCAGAGCAGCTAGAACAGCGTGTGATGGGGCCAACACTCTTTAGGAATAAGGACACTTTTTTGCGTGACCGCAGGATTCACTAAATGAATCTAAAGGATTCATGGGCACTGTCCTTAAAGTTAATGTTGGTCAGTGAAAAATAGGCTAGGCTCTGACTTGAGGGGCAGAAACTTGTTCAATTACAGAGCCATTGTTTCATTCAAGCCAATATTGTGTCTAGCAAACTGGCCTGATCTGGTCCCATCAAGGAGCTTTTAGGTGCTGTTCTACTCACCACAGGGAAGAATGGTTTCTGCCCTCAGGCCGTGCAGTGTGCCAGCAGCACTGCATAGGAGTCAAGGAAGGCAGGTGAGTTCTCCCATTAGGGCAATGTGGGAAGGGCCCCGGAACCAAGACTCAGGAGCTGGAGCCCAAACTTCCCTGCGGTGTGTGGAGCCAAGTGGGGAGAGTGTGGGCTAGTAGTGAGAGCCTAGGCAGGACAGGACCGGCGAAAGCGCTGGGGCTATGAAGGGCTGAGCTCCTAGAGAATTCCTGCATTCTAATGAGATTTGGAAGGAAGAGGGAGAAAAGCCTAGATAACTTTGAAAAAAGAAGTTAAAAATTATTTCACTTAACCAAGTAAAAAATGAACATATTTTTTTCATCGGTATAATGATTTATTATGCTTATTACACTTTAACTCAGCAGTATTTTAGAAATGAACTTCATCTTTGAAGAGACCACACATTCTGTACTCTGGCCTTGAAGAGCTTGTATTCTTAGGTGGTAGTCATGGTGGTTTTATTTTGTATGCATTTTATTGTTTTTGTGGTAAATTATGGTTAGCATGAAATGTGCCATTTTAACTCTATTTCAGTGGCATTAAGCATCACATTGTTGTACAGCCGTCAACACCGTCCATCCAGAGAACTTTTTCATCACCCCACACTGAAACTCTGCCCATTAACACTAATTCCTACTCCTTCCTCCCCCAACCGTGGCATCCACCATGCTTTTTTCTGTCCCTGAATTTGTTCACTATGGATACCTTCTGCGGTCCATTTTCAGGCAGGTTGCCTCAGGAAACTGGAATTTGAGTTAATAGTTTTTCTGTGCAGCTAATCTGTGATTGAAATGACTCAGGGACATCCAGCCTGGCCTGCCAAGGTTTGCAGTTTCATAGGTTATGTGTGTCATGAAGTACGTGTTGTTTTGTTGGCTAGCTTATTTTGTGAGCCAGATGCATGGGGAGGTGGGGTTCCCTACGAGGGTCCTTCAGGCACAACTGGGAATTTGGTGGAAGGCACAGTCAGGACTTGGGTGGAAGTTACAGTCGTCCTGTGCCGCATTGTGGAGGGGAAGGGCATGGCTTTAGGAACAGGAGCTACCATATGGACTTGAAGGCCCTGTGGTCCGGAGGGCAGAGCTGCTGGGACTAAACTTGGCTGTGACCTATTAGGATTTAAGCCAGCTCATTAGTTAGCACTATGTCAGGGCTTCGTGAAGAAGTGCCCTTTCTTTTCCGGAGAAAATAGCACTGCCACTTCCGTAGAGCCTGGTGAGCCCAGGAGCCAAGGCCTCATGGATTCCAAATGTTTTAGGGCCTGAGGATGGGGAGACACGCCAGGTCCACCTCCTGAGCTGAGAGTGCCCTCAGAGAGAGGCTCAAGGGCTTGGAGTGTGCCTGAAGAGAGGGTTATGAGAGTAGTGTGTGTGCTCTGGGTGGGAAGCTTGAGGTATACCTTAAGGTTGCCCTATGATTGATGCCTGTAGATTTTCCAAGCTCAGAACTTCAGAGACCACAGAACTTAACTGATTTGATATACACAGTAGCTTCAGGAAATATAGATCGTGTTGTGTTTATTACATAGCTTATATTAACTAGAGGCTGAGCGTGTGGATTTTAAAGTGAAATAGACCTGGGCTCACCTCACAGCATCCTTGCTTACAACCAGTGTGTTATCAAGGAGGCAGTTTACTCCCAGAGTCTCTGCCTGTCAGACAAGATGGGTTCAGTGATGTCATGGAAGTAACGGTGCTGACACAGGTCTTCAGGAAAGTGGTAACAGGGCCAAGCTAGAGCTCAAACCCAGGTCTCTGCATGCCTGGCCAGAGTTCTTGGCTTCTCTTACGTCCTGAGGAGAGTCTCAGCAATATAGGCAGAGGTGGGGTTATTGGCAGGAATCTTTAAGGAAAATTTTCAAAATGTATATCTTAGATACATGTGTGTACATATATGTACATATACATGCATATGTATATATACACACATACACACACACCTGTAACCTATAGGTACACATGCATCTATATACACATACATAAAGTAACAACCACATGTGGCAAGATTATAGCATTATAGAAAAGGGAGATAGGCAAGTTATGAAATTGCTTTTCCTGGAGTCTCTTTTTGTGGGTAGTCGTGTGTGTGGGGGGGGGGGGAAGAGAGAGAGAGAGAGAGAGAGAGAGGTTGCAGCGGCCCAGCTCACAGATCTTGCCAGGACTCCTGGGGATAATGCAAATGACGGTCCCGGTGTGCGGTGTGCAGTGGAACCTTCTGATGCTGGCAGCCTTACCTTCTTCCTAGCATGGTACCTGCTTAGCATCCAGGGTATCCCTGACACCAGGTGGAAAAGTGCTGGATGGTGGGGGCTGAGTCACTGGGTCATCTGGGGCTTGGCATTCTGGCTCCAAGAGGAAGTGGACAGAGGTAAGGAGGTGGGTGTGTGAGACTCCTTCAAGCCAGCCCAGTGGAGCTCCTCAGCATTGAAGAGTAGGGTAGGGGGACTGGACCTGGAAGGACAATAGCCAAATCAACTTGGGCTTACGGCAGAAGGGATGGCAAGGAGACCAGGGCCCACAGCCACCTGGGAGTCTCTTTTGGCACTACCACCCAGGGCCTGGAGCAGCAAAGAGGATGTCCAGGCCTTTGTTGTAGCTTCTGTATTGAGTGGAAGAGCGATGTGTGGCATATCCACTGAGTCCCTGGAGGCTTTCCACAGCCTTTCCCAGGGGGCCTGTAGTGCATGTAAGTGCACTGCTGTGTACACGTGGGTCAGCAAACACATAGGAGGTTTCCACCTCCTGTAGGTGGTCTACAGGCTGAGACCAGGAAGCGGAGAGGCCTTTGAAGATAGAGCTCTTCGCTAGGTATGCCTAAGAAGACTTCCTGACATTTTGAGGCCCTCTTCCAAATGGAAGAGGCCAGGGAAGAGCAGCTCTACAGGAGGTCACACTCTCCATTGTAGAGGCTACCTGGCTGGAAGGTGATTACCAGAGCACAAGGTGGCCCTATCAGTCTCTTCCCAACCCCAGAGTTGCCTTTTTTGACTGAAGCTGGCTGCTGAGTACCCTGATGGATGAAAAGCCAGGTGGGAAGAGCAGGCCTACAGACCCTACCCGTGACCATGTACTCCTGCCTTCATGGCTCTGCAAGCTTACGTGGGAGGCGTTTCCCACGACCAAAGCCCTGGATGGCTCCTGCCTCATCGCAGGGGTTGAGTCCAGGAGCCATGACCAAGTATCTCCAGTGCGAGAGGCTCAGAGTTGAGCTGTTGATCCTTCCTGCTCCCTGCAAGTGCAGGATGAATACTCCATCTCGGTGCTGTTCCTGCCCCAGGACACCCTAATGAAGCAGGGTGGGCTTCTGAGTTAAGCTTTGCTCTTGGGCCAGATGAATGCCTTGTGGGAAGGTTCTCCCTACAGTTCCTCCTCAAACCTCCTGGAGTTTTTATAGAACACTCTTTCCCAAGGCCTGGTCATAGTGTTTGCTATCATTTGGCAGGTGATGAGCCTTAGCGAAGGAAGGAAGGAAAGAAGGAAAGAAGGAAGGAAGGAGAAAAGAAAGGAAGAGAGAGAGAGAGAGAGAGAGAGAGAGAGAGAGAGAGAGAGAATACTAAATGCAAATGGCCAATCAAGACTGGAGTCTGGAGACCTCATCTCTTATTTTGAGAGGGGTTCAGGGACTCTGGTCAAACTTTATATTTGTCTCCCAGATGCCACTGGTTGAACCCATTACCAATACCGTTACCTTCCGGTTGAGGCTCTGAATGTTAATTTTTAGTGGCCAGAAGCAGGGGAAGAGAACAGCTTTGTGACTCATGAGGTCATGAGGCAGAGGAGCAGAAAAGCCACAAATAAGGGACTCTAGTTGGCAAAAACTGAACTGCTTCAAGTCTATTCTTGGAAACTACAGCATGACATCTTGTTTTTTCTTCCCAGAAAAAGCAAAACCTTTCACATTTCTGGCTAGTTGATCCTATTTCTATTCCTAACTCCAGAAAACATCTGAACGATGCTTGATGAGGCTGACTTAACGAGATTTAGCCTCCTGGGGTCCTCTGAGTTTACACTCTTCTTTTGGCGTCCCTACCAAAGGGTATCCATCGAAGATAGCACGCCCAATTCTGTGGAAGCAAAGGCTTGATACTTCAGTCTGAGTCCTCTGAGCATCAAACCAGCCCTGCTCAGTTTATTACCGGTACTATACTGTAGCCTATATGGCTTCATTTCATTGGCAAAACTAGAGTGAGGTTCCCCACTTGACATATGGAGAAGTTAAGATCTCAGTTCAGTGACTTGTTCAAGGCTGGAAGGCTCAGAAGTGAGTGTGAACCCACGTGTTCTGAGTTGAAAGTCCTCGTCTTTTAGTCTTAAAGTGTATCTAAATCCTTGACCTGGGAAGCTGGTCTAAGTGTCATGAATTATGTTCCCTGCCCCCTTCTGTTTGGTGATGATGTTTGAGCCATTTGAAGAATCCTCAAATATATCACATACTTGATCTTATTTTTTTCTTTAGCACCCTAGGAAAGGAGTAGTGTTATTGTTCCCACTTTACAAATGAAAAAACTGAGGCCGAAACAGGTGAGATAACTTACCTAGAATCACACTGTCAGCAAGCGTTTGAGACCAGATGCGCACCCAGATCTGCCTGACTATCGTAAGGTTCTCCCACAGGGAAAGCTGCCCACCATGGGTGTTAACCTCATTCTCGGGCTAACTTGGCCAGCTGACTGTTGAGACTCTGCTGTTTGGATTCAGGGAGGCAGGTCTGAGCCTGGCGCAGGCTGCGGGGTACACGGCCAAGGCCGCGTTTATCTCCTCCTGTCAGGCCATCTCCCTCCACCTCCCCTTATCTAGTCCTAGATAAGAGCTGACTCCCTGGGCTCCCACGCCCACGCTAGCCCTCAGCTCTACCTTTGGCTCTTCCTCCACTGGAACCCTAAGATTAAGTTATTCATTTTTCTTTGGAAGGGAGGAGGCAAGTTCTTCCAGTTTGTAAATTATTGTCTGGGAGTCAGATCTGGCTTGATACCTTTAAAACTGGTGCGTGCTCTTAAACAAGCCAGAGTTGGCAACTTTCAGAGTTGATTCACAGAACTTTTTTTTTTTTCAATCTGGTACCCCCATCCGCTATGCAATCTACTACGGGTGACGGATGCAGCAGACATTAGCACATCTGCTGGGGCCCTCAGGATCAGGCCCCGCGTCCTTCGCCTCCTTCGCGTCCTTCACGTTGCCGCCTCTTCACCACAGGTGATTATGATTTGTCTCTCAGCAGCACCTGAGGCTCGGTGTTTAAGTGTCTCGTGTGAGGCTGCGTGGGCCTTACGAGGCCGAGCTGAGCTTTGGGCTTGGCGCTGCAGCTCCGAAGCCTCCTGCCCACCTCGGAAGGCCTGCGGTACTGCATCCTGGCTTCTGCCTCTGCGTTTCTTGCTGGCACAGCAACAGCTCCAAAGACAGATAAGGTTTGGGAATGTTAATATGCTCAGAGAACAAAGCCCTGCTCTTCATGTATTCTCTCTGGGTGGCAAGTGGCACTCGCGGGAAGCTGAGTCTCAGCGGTGTTTATCTGAGCAATGCCAAAGCGAGTGCCGTGGACATTAAAGGAGCTGAGGGAGCATCCTTGAAAGAAGCCGTGCCTCATCTGAGCCAGGCAGAACCAGCCCTCCCAGCCTGTGGAGCTTGCGGAGTGGAGCGGGCCAGGTGCGGCCTCCTGGAGGGCAGAGTCCTGGCTTAGGTGTGCAAGTGAACTAAGCCTGGAACAAGGGATGTGCATTGGTCTGCCTTCAGCTGAGCGTGGTGCTGGCAATTTGGAAGGTTTCCTGGGAATCAAAAGGGACCAAACAGTCCTACCAGCTGTCGTTTGCCCCTCGGCTTGAGGGGACACGCAACATCCTGCTCACCCTCTCACACACTTTACCAGGAATTCTGAACAGTGGACACCTTGAACTTGGCTGTCACGGTCTGGTCTTCTGACCCTGTCCGGACTCCTGCCGCTGTAAGGTGCCTCTTTGGCCTGGAATGTCCACTCCCCGCTCTTTTACTGAAATCCTCCTTGTTCCTAAAGCAGGAAGATTTTTTTGGGGGGAGGGGGTAGTGTTTCCCTCCTTGGGACCCCTCTGGATTTCTTGAGGCTCTACTGAAACGTCCTTCTCTGGGCTCTTGTGTACTTTGTTGGTATTCTGTAAGCACATGCTTGTTCTCTTGTAATCAACTGTGTTGTCCTGCCTTCCTCACCGTGCTGGGCCTGACCCCATATCTGTTTCCCCAGAACCTAGCCTAGCATGAAACCTGGCACTTGCTAAGGCACCAGTTTGTTGCTGACCGAATGAGAGATTAGGGAAGAAAATAAAAACACCATTCTCTGCTTTTAGTGTTATAAAACCAACCTACATCCCAACACGCCTGTGGTAATTGTTCCCATCTTGGGACTGTGAAGTGCCCTGGGGCTTTGAGCTCCTGGGTTTGCTTATCTACTCCTGCAAGACCATGTTGGGGAGCTTGGTTTATAGACACCTCAGCTTCCCTGATGTGTGGGCCAACTTCAGGTCCTCCACACTGGCCTTCTTGCACTAGTATTAGGTTCTGGAAAAAGAGCTAGTGCTTTGGAAAATCAGCTCTATTTTATTTTTGTTCCTTTGAAACTTAAATGACTTTCCTAAAAAAATGCCTGAGGTTAGAGTGGTACAGAGAGAGGGCCGTGACCAAAACCCAAGCAAGCTATTTTTGTGATGTGAATGAACGCCCGTTGAATTTCTCTGTCCCATCAAACCAAGCACTTGTTCCAGACTGCTTTCAGCCTGCCTCACAAAGCACAGGCTCCTTTTGTGAGTGCCCACGTGCCTCTTTGTTCTGCGTGTCCGAGGGAGATGTGTGCTTGCCACAGAGACCAGAAATGGAGAAGTTTAGAGAAGTTGTCTATAGTCAAGTGGATAGAGAAAGCCCTTGCTCTCTGGTAACCAGTGAAGAAATACTTTAAAATGTCACAACTAAACACCGGTGGGACAGACATGAAACCTGGAGCTGAACGTACTTTGGGTCTTTTGTCTGTGCACAAAGGTAAAGAAGGTAACATGGTAGGTCGCATGCATAGTAATCGACCCATTTGCAGTACCAAGAATGGTAGGCTTTCAGTGGAGCTAAATCTTGCATACTTTTCTGGCTTTTTTCCCCCATTAGCTATTTCCAAAGCCATCTGGCTTGTAGTAGAACTAACCAGGTACTGTTGATATTAACCAGAGTATATATAGCTTTGTGCCATCTGCGGTTCTCTTTGGCCAGAGCGAGGCGTGGGTGCTGGGGAGGGAGGTTACCAGCAAGGCCTCAGTGCTGGGATGGAAGGTATGATCCGGTATTTCTTGGAGGTGGTCTCTGGCAAGTGTTAAGTACTACTAACTAATACATTTAGTGTCTTAAACACATTTTATTTTCCTCTTGGCACCTGTTCCTTCACCCTGCCCTATGCCCGTGAAGCTCACCTTTCTCCACCTCCCCACGCAGGTGTGACGCTTCCCAGGTACTTCATGGTGATCCCCTCTGATTGCTCCACGTGCCTGCTCAGCCATGGGGGAAAATGAGGATGAGAAGCAGGCCCAGGCGGGGCAGGTTTTTGAGAGCTTTGTCCAGGCCTCCACGTGCAAAGGCACTCTCCAGGCCTTCAACGTCCTCACCCGCCTTCTGGACTTGGACCCTCTGGACCACAGAAGCTTCTACTCCAAGCTCAAGTCCAAGGTGACCACCTGGAAGGCCAAAGCCCTTTGGTACAAACTGGACAAACGTGGCTCCCACAAGGAATATAAGCGAGGGAAGGCATGTATGAATACCAAGGTAAGGAGGGCTTCCGTGTGGACACTCTCACGCTCGTGGGACATGTGGGTTGTCATCGGAAAGTTGGGGAACTGTGGCCATTTTGCATGGGTGTGTGTGTGTGGCGGGGGGTGGGTACTGGGAATCAAGCCCAGGGCCTTCACTGAGTTATATCCCCAAGCCCACTTTTTACTTTTGATTTTGAGACAAGTCTCACTAAGCTGTTCGGCCTGGGAATAAATGTGTGATCCTCCTGTCTCAGCCTCCCCGAGTGCTGGGATTACAGGTCTGTGCCATCAGGTCCAGCCCATTTTGCTACTTTAAAGTTTTTAATAGATGTGGCCATGAATGCCACATTGTACTGCTTATTTGAAAGTTTCCTTTGTGCTTATTCTGGCTGACAGTTCCATCACACGTTGGTGGCCATAGCCACCTTTCTTATGCACTCTCCCAAGGAGGAAAACCAAAGGCGAGGCTGAGGGAGTGGAGCAAGGACTTCTACTCTTCCTACCCCAACTGCTAGCCCCTACCCTAGTAGCCCCTCTTACTGAGCGCTTCCTCTGTGCTGGACATGTTGAGTCGATGAACTTGTTGAACACTCACAATAGCTTTGTGAGCTACTTTAGCAATGAGGAAATGGAGAAGGTGACCTCTCCTTAGGACAAACAATCGAAAGCAACCTTGCTTCCAGGACTCAGTCCTGGATGCCAAGGCAAGACGTACAGATTTGTGTTTCTCCGAGAGCAAGTGTTTTAGAATGATACCATGGTTTTGAATCAGTTGGCTAAGAGGTGAGTCTTTGATCCTGACCTCCTCCTCCTCCTCTCAACACCTGTGTTCTCCATCTCCCGCCTCCTGTCCTAAGATGCATTTCTCTGCTCAAAATCATAGTGCAGCGAGCCCTCCACAAGCAGAATACATCCCCTGTTGCCTGACCTGAGCCAGCGCCAGTGCCCGCAGGGCTGACCAGAGCATCACATATGCCCACTACACAATGGGCAGCCAGAAGTCATGACTTGGCAGCTGATCATGGGGGTGGGCAGGGGGGCGGTTCTGTCAGCCCTGGGCACAGGTCAAGGCTGTGTGTTTAGGTTAAGATTGAATGTGCTATATTTAGACTTCTCAGGAGGTAGCTCTGTCAGAGCTCTTGGAATTCTAGTCGGTGCCAATCCCAGGACAAGAGGATTGAACTCTCCATGGCAATCAGGCCTGTTGTGTTTTTGTTTTGGTGATGAGAGGCTGCTGAGTCCACCGTGGGATACGGCCGCTTTCCATTACCCGGGGGAGGCAGCTGCGAGCTCCTCTGAGCCTGAGGCACACCGACTGTTGGGGCAAAGGAGGAGCATTCCATGGGGCTGAAACACACCAACCGCTTCATCCTGGAGCTTGTAAACCATCCAGGCAGGGCCTGCCCATGGCCTCCCACACGCTAGCCGTGGGCAGAGGACAGGGGTGCTAGTGAAAAGGAGGAGAAGGAGTGGGGTCAGTGTGCTGGAGCCACTCCCATCCAGTCCTTCCCTACCTAGTTGTACATTCATGGTTCATGGTTGACTAGGCAGCTCAGCAGAACTGGTGGCGGTGGGTGGGTGGGGGGGTAGCTTTCAGTTACATTTCTCAGTAATTATATTTGGTAGTTTTCTTTTTACAAGGTCCCATGCAGAGCCCAGGAAATGGGAGGTTGGGGTGAATAAAAGGGAAAAGGGGGAAAAAAAGGGAAAAGTCAACTCCATAGAAAGAGGTCAGGTTGCCTGGCTGTGTGATACTCTGTCATGGAGAGTTTCTCAGAACTCCCATTTTATTAGGGAACACCATCACTCCACACACCCAGCACTCTGTGGCTGTTTGTGGACCTCTTTTGAGGACCTGAAGACAGGCTTTCCCAGGGAGTCCGCTAGCAGGTGGTGAAAGCAAGGCTGACTCTCACGAAGACATCTTTCTTTCAAAGATAAGAAATTGGCCAAGATGCCATGCATCTGCCTATAATTCTAGCTACTCAGAAAGCTAAGGCGGGAAGACTGCAAGTTTGAGGCCTGCCTAGGCAATTTAGTGAGACTCTATCTCAAAATAGAAAGGGCTGGAAATAGAGTGAAGTGGTAGAACACCCCTAGGTAACATCCCCAGTGCCTAAATAAATAAGTAAATAAACAATCTCACAAGCTGGGTGGCTGTCTGGCTCATCTGGCCAGCCCCCATTTTGTAAGCTTTGAAGGCCTGAAATAGCAGAGTCCTCACTCACATCTTGTGGTTGGCAGGTCACTGTTGGCACGTGAGATACAAAGGGAAAGACGAGGTCTTTGTTTAGTGATGCTGAGTAAGAGTGGCTCTTGCCCAAGAGTTTTTATGCCTTTTTCCCTTGGAGGAACAAAGACCTTTCAAGTGTGTTTGCCGATCTCATAAAAACAACCTGGTGCTGGGGCTGGGGAAGATATGTGTGAAAATGCACAGAAAGTACAAACTATAACACTGTGAGGACACAGGAGGTGATTTTTTAGAAGCCAGCCTCAAAGTAACCAAACAGAACAGAGACATCCCTAACTCATGACAACAAGATAGTCCAGACACACAGTCTTTCGTGTCCTTTCTCCTTCCAGCCATGTCTTGGGTGGTTTGCTCTGTGTTGGCGCCATTCTTCCAGCCTGCAGACTGATTTTCATCCATGTTGGTAGCCTTTCCTTCATAGCTCCATGAGCCAAGAAGCTAGCATCTTTTTCTTCAAGCTCAATATGGAAATAATCTCATGGAGGTATTTGGGTTGGCCCACCTCTGGATTTATGAGGGTCAGAAACAAGGGAGCTGCCTGATGAGATTGGCAGCCCTTTCAAAGCATCACATGACTGACCTGAATGGGGATCAGTTCCCCAAGGATGTGGGTGTATCAGACAGACACACAGGTGTCTTGTATAGTGACTGTTTATTTTTATGCTGGTTGTGGTCTAGGCCCACTGCTTAGTAGATTCATGTGTGGATGGTTAATGGTCAGAGCTACACTTTATTATGAGTGAGGTGAAACCACCAAAGAGGACACCTGCCCTCTCCTGTCATGTGAACAGGCATCGTCTGGCTCACACACCACATTTACATTTCCTTTGGTGTAATGGTTTACACTTAGCATTAGCCAAACGAGAAATACGGGGCCTTGGCATACACGTGGCTGATCATGTTGAGCCAGATAATACAGGTGTGGCAGTTGCCAGGCACCAAGCCAAGCTCCTGGTTAGCTATGGGTGGGGTGGGGAGAAATGCAACCCAGCCAAACTCATGTCTTTGCATGGATGTGGACATAGCTCAGCCCCGTCTGGAGTGGGCTTGGGCTCCTGCGTTTCATAAGCACTTATGAACCCCCACCGGCGCTAAGCCCTGTGCTGTGGTCTTCGTGCGTGTCAGGAAGAGTGCGTGTGCTGCTGATGCTGGTGGCAATGGGATACTAGGGACCAGGATCTCCTCTGCGAAGGGTTCTGGGGGTGGTGCCTTGTGGCACACAATGACTTCTTCTCTAGAGCAGCAGCTTTGGTGCCAGTTGCACAATCTCACTGGAGACCATTGTTTATTATTTATGATTATTTGAGAGTCTCATCAGGTACTTAATAATCCTTTCCTGGGGTGTGACTCTGGATAAGAATGAGGTGAACCAAGGATCAACCAGATTAACTCTTTTAGGACTGTTAGTGGTTGTGGACTAGGGTAACACCTGGCTTAGATGTCGTGGACAGCTGGATAGTGTTACTAAAGAAAGCAAACATGAGGCCCTGCAATAACAAACAGTTCATTGTGGCATTGCCAGTACACAAAATCATGGGCTATGATCATTTTCCTTATAAACCTTTAATGCTAGAAGGAAACTAAGAAAATGTGACGTATCATCTCTGCATTTGGCAGGTTATAAACAGGCCCAGGAAGCGGAACCAGTATTGCTGGAGCCAGTGAGGGATCTCCTGGGATTTTGGCTCGCTCTCTCTTGCCCTCTCCCTGTTCTCTCTCTCCTAGTTTGTTCATGTATTCCCTCACTCATTCTTTCACCAACAGGTGTTTCTAATGCATTGCAGCTTATGTAGGCACTTAACAAAAAGTATGGCTCAAAAGATGAAAAAGTGATTCTCACTTGAGTTTTCTATAATGGAGACTAAAATATAATTATGATGTCTATGTTTACTTACTAGATAACTTATGAGATGAATCATTATTAAGCAGATATTATGTGTCATGCACTTAATTAAATACCAGCCTCTTAAGAGAGCTCTGTGTCTTTGGACAAGTTACTTAATATCTCTGTAGCATTCTCCGTAAGATGAGGATAGTAATAGCGCCCACTTCATAGGTTTATTGTGAGGCGATGTTATTTATTGTTACTTATCGTGGGGATGTTACCCGGAAGGCAATCTTTGTAAAGTGCTTAGACTGTTGCCAAGTACATAGGTAATCAGTAAACATGTAGCCATGTAGCCATCCTTAATAATCCTGTATAGAAGAGTAAGTGAGTAACTGGAACTGAGGTAGGCTGCGAATGCTTCCTGGAAGAAGAGGAACAGTCCGGGGCTTGGCGGGCAAGTAGGAGTTTGCCTTGTGGAGCTGATGGGACACGAGCAGAGATGCATTCTAGGAAGAGAATGTTTGTGTAATGGAAAGAAGGGACGGGTTGCAGTAGAGAGACAGAGTGAAAGAGCGCAGAGTGGATGGCTGAAGGAGGAGCCAAGGGCCAAAAGCCTCTTGGGGCTAGGCTGCGAGGCAAGGGTCCTGAAGAGGAGAAACTGAAGAATTGCTGACCCAGCAACCCAGGCCACCTCCCCCACGGACACTCCCACCAGTGCAGCTCAGAGCTCTTTCTACCCTCCTCCCCGGGTCTGCTCTGTGGTCGCGTGTGATCATCACAGACCGGGAGATATATTTGTGCATCGTGGCCATAAGGACACGCTTGCAGGAAGTGATTCACAGCCTCTTGTCACCACCAGGAACGGGGCCAGGTGACGTGAATAAGCCTCGCGTGCTGTCCTTTTAGAAGCATATGCCTACATTTTGTAAGTGTGCAATAGGGTTGCCCACACCTTTGACCCTAAACGTGTCGGCCTTGGCTTCTGCTGCTCCTCCCTGTGGGGAGCCTGGGCCCACGTGGGTGCTTGTGGTGCAGCTTGTCACGTGGCTTCTCTGCCAAGTATGGTAGGGAGGCTAGCGGGAGGTAGTGGTCGAAGGGGGTGATTCTGGGAGCGGAAGGCTGCTATCTCCTGCCTGGATTAGCTTATCTGGCATTTCTGACCCCTGAAGTCACCCTCACAGTGCCAAGGCAGGTCAAGTACCAGTTTGCCTAATATGGACAGCTGTAGGCATAGCTGATAAGGTAGAGGTTGGTCTCTGGGATGTGGAATTCTGTATCCATGTAACAGCAAACTTAGATAAACTCTGGATCTGACCACTTACGTGACCATGGACAGCTGGCACTGCTGCCTTAAGCAAGTTTCCTGGATACCGACAGGATTGTCGTGTTCATTGTCACTCCAGGGGAAGGGGTGGGGCTTGCATGAGTGCAGGCGTTGGATGTTACAATGTACGTAAGCGTGATCAAGTCTAATTTCTAGTTATATAATGACATGACAAACTGTGTTTTGGCTGTCTTCAAAGAAGGTCGTTAATCCAGGTCTACGGCAATTCATTGTACATATATACAAATCAGCCCTTTGTCTAAAGGTTTTGCATCCAGAAATGCAACCAACCATAGATCGAAAATACTTAAAATTTGCCTGTTGTTTACCTGTACAGACTTTTTCTTGTAATCATTCCCGAAGTGATATAGTATAGCAATTGCTTCTGTCCGTGGTATTATAAGTAATCTACAAAGTATTGAAGTATATGGGAGGATATGTGTAAGTTATATGCAAACACCATACCTTTTAATATAAGACACTTGAACATCTGTGGGTTTGGGTGTCGTCGGGAGAGGAAGAGTGAGGATTTCCTGAAACAAATCCCTCATGGATACTGATGACTGGAGTTACAAATACTTCTTTGTCTTCTTTTTTTCCTTCTTTCTTTCTTTCTTTCTTTCTTTCTTTTTTTTTTTTGCAGTGCTGGGTATTGAAGCCAGCGTCTTTGCCTTGAATTACTAATACATCTCAATCCCTTTACTTTTTTCTTTTAATTTTAAGACAGTGTCTTTCTATAACTCACCAGATTGTTCAGGCTAATCTTAAACTAGCAATCCTCTTATCTCAACTTTTCAGAATGCTGGGATTACAGACATGTGATACCATACCTGACTATTTTTCTATGTCTTTAAAGAAAAAAACTTTAATTATAGAAATGCATGATTAAAATAGAAAGTAACTCAAGTAGAATGGGAAAACATACTGTTAAAAAATACCTCATTTTCTCATCCCCAAGTTCTTCTTACTGATAAGTACTGTACCATCTCCTGTGCCTTCCTGAAAGTCTGTGCACGTGTGTGTACATGGGTGTGTCTGTGTTGTTCTTTGTTTATTGTTTTGAGATCGAGTCTCATTATGTCATTCCAGCTAGTCTCAAACTCCTGGGCTCAATTAACCCTCCTGCCTCAGGGACTGTGAGACTTTAATGGGAAATATATGTAGGCATTTGTTCTACACTTCACTTTTTTCACTCCAATATATGCCTTGGAGCTTGTTTCTTATCCATTTGGCTCTTACCCTTTTATTGATGGCTCTTTATGATTTCTTTATTTAAATTTTTTATTTATATATCACATCTCCTTCTCACCCTCTTGCCCCCCCCCCTTCCCTTTTCCTCTCCACAATGTCCATCTTCTGACTTTCTTCCACATTACCTACATTTTTGTGTGGTTTGGTTTTCTCATATTAGAGTAACCATATCATATTTAAGTTTCTTGGTCTGATTCGCTTCTCTGAGTGTAATAGTCTCAAGGTGCATCCATCTTGCTACAAATGACTCAAATTTGTGATTCTTAATGGGAGAGTAATATTCCATTGTGTATATAGCCCACATCTTCTTTATCCAGCCATCTCTATTCAGGCATATTGGCTTTTTCCAAGATTTGGCTATTATAAATTATGCTGCTTTAAGCATGGGTATGACTGTATCACTATTATATGATGACTTCAATTCTTTTGGGAAGACACCCAAAAGAGGTACAGCTAGACCAAATGGAATATCAATTTTCAATTTTTTGGGAGGAATCACCATATTGTTTTCCATAGTGGTTGCACCAGTTTATAGTCCCACCAACAATGTAAGAGGGTTTCTTTTTCCCCATAACCTCACCAGCATTTGTTGTTTTTTGAGTTCTTAATACCGGCCATTCTTACTGTCATTAGATGCAACTTCAGTATTATTTTAATTCTCATTTCTCTGATGGCTAAAGATGGTGACCATTTTTTCACGTATTTATTGGCCAATTGGACTTTTTCTAGAACTATGCATTTCAGAGTCCCATTTCTTGATTGGATCCTTTATTTTGGAGGGTTTATATGCTATGGTTCATATATTACGATTTTATATATTTATACCACAATTCATTGACCACTTTGAGTTGTTTCCAGTGTGTTGCCATCTTAAACGGGCCTACTTGTCTGTTTTCCTAACCAGGCTTCTTTATATGTGGGAAAGCACATCTATCTAGAGGATAGCTTGTGAGAATTTCTAAGACAGAGCACACGCATACTGTATTTAAACATTATAGCCACTGTCAAACTCCCACCAATAGTTCGGTCAGGAAGAGTCTCTCAAAAAAGGTACCAAGGGTGGATGTTGGATGCCCTTGGCTTTGCTAAGTGCTTGCTGATGGTCACCCTAATCCTGGAACTTGGGCTGCGTAGCCTTGGCTGGGGCCACTGAGTAACAAATAATCCTAGCAGCAAAATGGTAGGGCCTGTTGCCACCTCTGTAGCAGCAGCCATGTTGCAACTATGATGGCCACGCAATGTTTGTATCATGCCTTATAGTTCACACAAGAGTTTGAGAGTCCTGGTTTCATTAAGGAGTTTGCCTTATCAATGAATTGATGCTCTGTAAAATAATGCAGACAAATGTATCTCCTCAAGGACATTTAATATTCTTCAACGTTTCACCAACTAGTGGGAGCCTTCAGAGCCCGGGCATGGAGAATCTGTGCTATTTGGGCTGAACGGGGCCCCGGCCTGGCTACCTCACTCTCTTTCCTATTTGGCTCCAGCAAGCATCTCCCCCTCCTCACTGCTCCGATCCATCCTTACTCCATTTCCAGTCTGGGTTTGGTACCGTGATGGGCTCCAGAGCTCTCTGGCCCCACCACCAGCGGCCGGTCCGTGTCCTTTGTGGATTGTGCTCTCTTTCCCTTCCTTGTGAGCTAGCTTTCTGAGGACTTGGACCGTGTCTGGCTCCTCCCAGCACTGGGCGTGGCCCATGGAAGATGCTCAGACTAAATGAAGGAACTCTGCAGGGCGAGGGTATCTTCTTGGAGCCGCTCCAAGTGAGCGCTGGTATTCTCTGGGGTCAATAGTGGTTTTTCAGAATCCAGCATCATTCAGTTCCTTCTCCTCCTTGGTGGAGTATCTGTCCAAATTTGACTCTGCACGCTGCTCCCTGAGCAGCCCTTCTCTGTGGGAGGAGTGGCTCACCCTTGTCTGGGCCTTGGCTAGCATGTGGCCGCTCATGAAGCTTTCAAGAGGGATGGGAAATCAGCCAATAGGCCTGGAAGGCTGGGAGTCAGCTTCCTTTTTCTTGGAGAAAAACAAAAACCCTCTGCAGTTCCTGGCCCACCCAGGATTGCACAAGGCCCTAGGGAATCTCTGGCCAAGATTATCCAAATAAACGTGTACCGCTGGCCAGGGCAGAAGGAAGCCATGAAGCCGCTTAACGCTCTGCTGCCTAGACGGGAAGGTCCGCCCTGACATCCCCCAGTCCTGCTCACTCAAGGCTCTTGCGCTGCTTTGTTTTTTTCCATAATTTAAAAAAAAAAAGTCTTGGACATCAGTATATTCCATGGCAGGGAATTCTCCAACTTCGTGGGAGGATATCTGTCCACCTTCTCAGCTGGGTGGGCCAGGCGCCGGGACTGGGTTCCACCTCTTCCTTCTTTCTTCAGGTCCAAGCACCATTCTCCTCTGCCAAATTAGTGAGGATCGTAATCAAAGGCAAGGAATCGAACACTTCACCATGGAAATAAAAACAAATCGGGGCTTATCTCTTTAGCAAGAAGTCAGAACAGAGGTGGTGGCTGGAAGGTCAGTAGCTATATTCTCTGATTCTCTGCCAGCACTGCCTGGTAATAATATAATGTGAGCCATATGGGTAAATTTTTTCTACTGGCTAGTTAAAAAGCACAAAGGAGTGCCTAGGGCTGTAACTTCAGCTACTTGGAAGGCTGAGGCAGGAGGATGGGAGGTTCTAAGCCAACCTGGGCAGCTTAGTGAGACCCTGTTCAAAAATAAAACTTTAAAGAAATACAAATAAATCAAATCTTATATGTTAACTATTGCAAATATAAAAAATGTTTATTGAGGTAATTGACATTTATAAAAACATGAAGTCTGTAAAGTTCTGCATATTTTTCAGTGTGTCCCAACTCGAACTAGCCACATTCGACAGCTCAGTAGTCACCCGGGGCTAGTGACTGTTGGGTTGGGCTGTGGTCTTTGCTCTTGCCTGTTGCCTTAATAGTCACAGAGTAGCTGTGGTAGCTCCAAACATCACATTTGCATGGAGGCAGAAAAAAGGTAGAGGGTAGATGTTGTGGCTTCAGTGTTCTTGCAGATTCCCCAGCACCCAGGGCATCACCTGACACATGACAGGCGTTTATCACAGGCTGAGTTCCTCAGAAGCAGATGCTGAGAAGTTGTTGGGAGTGCTAGGTGCTCGTCAGCACTCAGCCAGTGTGGAGGTAACTGGCAGGAAGCAGCACGTGCCTTGGGAAGGAGTCAGAATGTACCTGAGAACAAGGGGCCTGCTTGTGCAGATACTGGGTTTATCCTGTGACCTTCCAGCAAATGAATTAGCCCAAGAGCAAGGGAGGAAGGCTTCGGGATTCTCAGTTGATACAGGATGGTTGGTCGATCGGTTGTAAGTTGCCGGCTCTCTACTTATTAACACACGTTAACATAGAGACCAACAAAAACATGGAAATCTGTAGCATACGCACTTGCAGAAGGGTATATTGAAGGGCGGTAACTTGTCATAGTAAGGTGCTCCTCAGTTCGCAATGGGTGTGTGTGCCTAGAAACTCAAAGTTAGTTGTTCTCCTGAGTGAAAAATGTATTTGCTGTACCTAAACTATGAACAGCATGGCTTGGTGATAGAGCTGTGTGTGTGTGTGCTTTTATGAATCCCATGAAAGAGTTGATTCTTAATTTATTCCCTGTATCCTGTGTCTACATAGAAAGATAATCCAAGTTCGTATTAGCTGCAGAGTGAGTTACCGCCCTAGCTACATGTGCCATATTTCCCTGCAGTCTGGCACACTTGCTACCTCCTGCTCACCCTCCTAGTCATAAGATAACCATAGAGCAGCAAGCTATGAGGAGAGCCCTGCCTGGGAATTCAGCAGTGGGAAGATCTTATTCTCAGGACCTTTCCTCCAGGGACAGCTGATTAAATATAAGCAGTGCGCCTGGAAATGCCTTTGTCCAGAGCTGCACAAGCCCGGGGAAGGTCTCACCGTCCCTCCCGCCTCGCAGCCTGCCTAACGATGTAGCTGCTGGATGTGTTTCTTGACCCTTCACAAATGATCTATTATGTATCTTTTTTTTGCATTCTTGATTTGATTTTTAATTGTGGTAAAATAGTCATAGCAAGATTTTTCATCATAACCTTTGAAGTGTACAACTTAGTGACACTGATGGTATGCACGGTGCTCCCCAACCGTGACCCCGCTCAGTTTCTGAAGTTTTCACCACTCCAACTCTGTAACCATTAAACAGCCCTCCCTAGGCTTCTCACTTGAAACTCTGTGAATTTACCCATTTAGGCGTTTAATGCAAATGGTATCATGTAATATTTAGCTTTTTGTGTTTGGCTTATTTCAGTTAGCATTGTTTTCAAAATTTGTCCATGTACTAGTATGTGTCAGAAGTACATTCTTGTTTTTTTTTCTGTTTCAATAATGTATTTAACTCAATATATGTAAAATACTGCCATTTTGACATGTCATACTTGCAAATCTATAATCTATTTTACTTTTTTGTACTGTCTTCGGTATCTGGTATGTATTTTTACAGGACATCTCAATTCAGATGCTAAATTTTAATCAGATATAATTAATATGTAATTAGAATTCATAGAATTCACTGTTGACCAGCACTCTGGAAGGCTGACATGGGAAGATGGCAAGCTCAAGTCCAGTTGGGTAACTTGGGTTTATAGTCAGACTGTCTCAAAATGAAAACTTTATAAAAGGGCTGGTGACATAGCTTAGTGTGAAGACTCTGGGTTCAACCCTCAGTGCCAGAAAAAATGGAAAAGAAAAACATACTGTTGAAAAGTAGATTTATATATTCAGTTCATTCTAATCATATTTTAAAATTATCTAATCACTGCACTGAATATGAGTTTTTAAATTATAGTAAAATATGAAATATAAAAATCATGTTATGTATTTTTCTGTGTATAGCTCAGGATCAGTAACTACATTCCACTGATGTGTAACCATCACCCCACACCTGTTCAGCTCCAGGATGCTTTCATCTTGCCAAGATGAAACTCTGTTACCTTCCAACACTCTCTCCACTCTTCCCATTCCCTGCCCCGGCAGCCACCTTTTTCCTTGTTCTATAAGATCCCCCCCCTACCCCCGCTTCATGCAGGCAGGATCCTACCATACTTGTCCTTTTACGACGTTTGTTCTCTTAGCACGACGCCTCCAAGGTTCATCCGTGTGGTATCACGCGCCCGCATCTCCGCATGCATTATCTGGATATTCTGTCGCTGATGGGTAGGTGGGGCTTCCCCACCATCTGACTCTGTGAATAATGCTTCCATGCGGAAATATCAGTCTTGAGTTTTTGTTTTCAATTCCTTGAGATACGTACCTGTGAGTGGCGTTGATGAGTCATATAGTAATTCTGTTTTTAACCTCTTCGAGGAACAACTGTTTCTCTTCTTTTTTAAAAATTGTTATCCCTGAGTGAAATTTTTTGACAATTATTAATGCAAAAAGTTATTGTTTACTGTACACCAGGCAGTGAAGATACAGCAGCAAAGAAAACATACAAAATCCCTGTCCTCTCAGAGATGACGTTTGCCTAAGAGAGCTAGGCCTTGAGCCCACTTGTGTGGTCTGACTCTACTTCCATATACACATGTGCGCCGGTGCTGGGTCATGGGAAGTGCTGCGGAGAGAACAGAGCAAGGGGCGGGGCACTTCCCTCAGGAGTGGGTTACTGTTGGTGAAGGATGATCCCAGGAAGCTTCTAAAGGATGGTGATAACTGGGCAGAGCCTGAGGGGAAGTCGAGTCATGAGCACGTGGCCTTAGTGGGAAGAGAGCTCAAGGCAAAGGGAGCAAGAGCTGGTGCAGATATGCTGCTGAGCAAGCATGCTCTGTACATTCTCAGATCAACCAGGTGACTTGAGCTGGAAGGGCCCAGGCCAGACAGAGACCACCAGATGGTGGGTCCTGGAACCACAAGGAATGTGGCGTTTACCTGAGTGAGATGAAGCCACAGGGGCCTTTTGAATGAGGTGGAGGTCAGTAGACGTAGGTTGTTTTGAATGAGGTGTCTCGTGACCTGACTTCCTCCTGGAGAACTGCAAAACCTCAGCCATCAAACAGATGAAGGTAGGTGGGTGCCTCCTCTGGGAACAGCTGCCTCAGGCCTCCAGAGCATCTTACATCCTGTGCCCTCGCGTCTTAGAAGAGCTGCTTGCTCTTTCACCCAAGCCAGCAGGTTAGGGCTGGGATGAAACCAGCCTTGCTGCTAAGGTCAGGACTTTAAATGGCCGCCTCCATTTAAATCCCCCTGAGTGCCAGCAGCACTGACAACGGAGGGAGAAATAGTTCACATATTCCTTTACTCGTTGGTTGTCTGCTTCCCAAGGGCCAGTTCGGGGCACTAGGCACCGCCACTGAGGAAGACGCCAGCAGGAGAGGGCCCTTGTACTCATGGAGTTTTCCTTCTGGTCCAGTAAGAACAGAGATGTTCAGAGACAGTTTATAATGAAGTTCTCAGAAGAACACGAGTAAGGCCTTGGGTAGAGGACACTGGGGAAAGGTGCCGATTCTGGCCAAGGTGCAAAGGAAAGAGTTGGCTGGGTGGTGAGAAGAAGTCATATAGGCACAGAGCTGGTTGTTCTGAAAGAGCAGCAAGTGCAGAGAGCTTGGGGTGGGAAAGCTCTTGGCACGTTGTAGGAGGAAGTATTGATGCAGCCCTGAGGGGGTGAGATGGAGTATGGAGGGAGCCAAGCGGTAGGGAATAGGCAGGAGCCAGGTCATTGGAAGGCCTTTTATGGCAGAGATTTACTACAAGAATTCTCTTTGAGTGCCAGCCCCATGGCTTTCTGTGTGACCTTATGGCTGTCATTTCCATATTCTTTCTTCCTCTTCTCCCCACACCCAGTACCAGGCACAGACCCCAGGTCCTTCATACTGAGCTACGTCCCCAGTCCTTTCTTAATATTTTGAGATGGGATCACTAAGTTGTGCATCCTAGGCTCAACTTTACCATCCTCCTGCCACAGCCTGCCATGGTGCCTGCATTGTAGACAGGCACCGCCACATCTCGCTAGGACATTGCTCCTTGGAGTCTCTGTTGCTCCACTTACGAAATGGGAGTAATTGTGATAGTTACTGTCTCCTAGGGTCAGGATAAGGAGCTACGTGAGGATGCATGGGGAGCATTCGAAGTCCTCAGTGCCTGTTAGCTGCCTCCTCCTTCTTCGTGAAGCTATTCTTTTGGGCTTGGTGACACAACTTAGTTTTTAAACATAAATCTGCCAATTTAAGCCATACCCAGTGGCAAAGGCTGCAATTTCAGTGTTCTGGGAGGCTGAAGCTGAAGGATCCCAAATTTGAGCCCTGCCTCAGCAACTTAATGGTTTAGTGAGAGCCTGTCTCAAAATCAGAAATAAAAAATGTTGGAGGTGTAGTTCGGCGTGGACGCCCTGGCCTCAATCCCAAGTAACAAAGAATGGAAAAAGAATTTGCCATTTTGCCATGTTTAAGCATGCACTTCAGTGGTAGCATACACATTCTCATTTTTGTGCTGCCGTCAAAACCACTTGTCTCCGGAACTTTTGTCTTACACAAGAGAAGCTTTGCACCTGTGCGACAGTAACTCCCCACACCCCTTCTTCCAGTGTCTGGCAACTGTCATCCTACTTTCTGTTTCTATGAATTTCACTATTCTAAGTACCTCTTAAGAGTGGGATCATACAGTTTTATCCTTTTGGGTACCGTCTTATTTTGCTGAGCATAGCCATGGACCAATGATGGCACTTGCTACGTCATGGGTGTACCTCTTCTTCTAGGGCTGAATAATATGTCATTGTATGTATAAACTGCATGTGTTTATCCATCCACTGGTCAGTAGATGTAGGTTATTTCTAACTTTTGGCCATTGGGAATGAAGGTGCCAGGAACATGGATGAAACAATACCCTTTCAAGACTGTTTTCAGTGATTTCAGGCATATGCTCAGGAATAGAGTTGCTGGTCACATGTAATCCTAGTTTTAATTTTTTAAAGAATGCCCTTAGTATTTTCCAGAGTAGCTATACTTCTTTACATTGCCCCACACAGGCACAAGGGTGAGGAGTTATTACCTCCAGATCCTCACCACTGCTTTTGTTTATTTTATTTTGATATTAATCATCCTAACAGATAGAAGGCAGCAGCTCCTTGTGGTTTAGATTTGTATTTCTATAATCATTAGTAATGTGGAGCATATTTTTATATGATTATTGCCTACTTATCCGTGAAAAAATATTTATCCAAGACTTCTGCCCATTTTTGGATCAGGTTGTATTTCTGTTGTTATTGACTTTTAGAAATTTTCTGTATATTCTGGACATTGATCTCTTAAGATATATAATCTGAAAATGTGTCCTCTCATTCTGTAGATTACCTGCTCTTACTATGTTGATAATAAGAATTTTAATGCACAAATTTTCAACTTTGGTGAAGTCCAGATTGCCTATTTTTTGTTATTTTGTTGCCTTAGCCTTTGATAATACATCCAAGAAACCATTCCCAAATTCAATATCAAGAAACGTTCTGTTTTTTCTTAGAAGTCTTAGAATTTCAGTTCTAGTGTTTGTTTTTGATCCTTTGAGTCTTTTTCTTCTCTCTCTCTCTCTCTCTCTCTCTCTCTCTCTCTCTCTCTCTCTCTCTTTTTGCTTATGGAGAATATGATGCAACTTTTTGGACCGATTTTTTAAAAAAGCCTTTGTTATGGTTTGGATCTGAGGTGTCCTCTGAAAGCCTCATGTATTTATAGGATGTTGTGGCTTCTCTATGGACATGATGTGCTTGGGAGTTGGGGTCTGGCTAGAAGCAGCAGGGGACAAAATACCGGACATCCATAACTTAAGGGAGAAAAGCTTTATTTTTATCTCATAGTTTCAGGCCTCACGTGGTCCATGTAGAGGCAGCTAGTAAAGGTAGAAGCACACGGCAGAGGCTGGAGAGCTGCTCACAGCATTGCAGACAGAAGCCGAGTGAAGAGAGGAGTAAATTGATATCTGGAGACTCAGGCCAGGCCAGAGCTTTCCCAGGAAGGGGCTGTAACAATATTTCTTCTTTTCTTTAGTTCAATTGCCAGTTGGGCCCCCACAATCGTGGTGGGTGCCCCTCCCTCACTTCCTGGCCCACAAGTCAATAACACACCTGAAAACTCTGCCACAGGCACCCCCAGTCTCAATAAATTGACACAATCCCTCCAAGTCAGACCCCAACCATCCTTCCCTTCCAGCCAATGGGCCCTCTGGGTCACTCTTCCCAAGCCCAGCTCTAATTGTGACTGCTCAAATTCAGTAGCTCTTCAGTGCCAGTGGACTGAATCCCACACCAGCCCATCCAGGTGGCCTTTGTGACTGTCTCACCAGCCTTGTGTCCCCATCCCTTCCCACGTTCTCCTTCGGGCCATGCCGCTGTCCTGTCTCAGCCTCTTCCCCTCTGCCTTTGGCCCACATTGTGAGTACTTTCAGCACCCAACTTGCACACCTAGCCTCAAGAATCTCAGCCTCTGTGGCTTCCATTGCCACCATCACCACCACTCACTCCCAGATCCACACCAAGGAGTTTGCCATCTCCCAGAACGGCTTCACCTATACTTCTCCTGGGCATGCTCTGTTTAACCACAGCCCTGAGCTGCTGCTTCTCCTGGGTCACTTTCACAAATCCTGCTGCCCACTCACCTCTTGAGATCATACCTCTCCTGTTTTCCACCTATCAGCCTTTGGGCCCCCTGGGATCCTGGATTCTTCCTTGATAATGAGGTGTAGCAGCCTCTTAATACCTTTGACTTCAGACCAACCTCAGCTCAGCAGACTCCGGAGTCACTAACTGTCCTGCCACTGTGGGAGAAAGTGGCAGAGCTGGCCGGTTGGTCTGGTTCCTGAGTAGGGAGAATGTAACGCTGAGCCTCGCAGTGCTGCCTGCCGGCATCTAGCCAGTGTTCTGTCTCAGCCCCCATCACAGCTGTTCACATCCTTCACCTCCCTGTCTATGCCTTCAGCCTCTTGCCTGTAAGCAGCCATCTGACTCTTCACAAAACTATCATCTGCCCTGTGTCTTCTTCCAATCCTAAGCCAGTTTCTCGAGAGACATCTGTATTCCTTATTCCCATGTCTTCTTTTCGCTCTTACTCACAAGCCTCTATCATCAGCTTCATTCCTACTGTACCAGTAAAAGACGCCTTGTTCAGAGCCATTAGGGAACTCAGAGTTAGCAAAGACCATGATTGCTTTGGTCTCCTGGTCCACCTAGGCACTCTCAGACACTGGGCAGGATGGTTGATCATCTCTTTCATTACCTCTTCTTCCTAAAAGACAGTGTAGCTTGTGAGCCACTGACTTTTGGAAGGAAAGTGGGCTGTAATCCTCAAAAAATTTCAGACCTGAGCCTCACTGGGACTCTGACTATGCCTTCATATTTTCTTGGCAGCTGTATCACCCTTCTGAGGCTGCTGAACTCGGTGACTGGCATGGTGACGTGGATTCATGGCCCCTGCTGTACTATAGGAAACTATTGTATTTTGGCCTCTACTAAACTTGCTGAGTGACTTGTTGCTTGTTAAGTCTAATGACACATCACAGTGGCATAAGGCTTTTCCGTTGACGTGGCAGTTTTGCATCTACCATCTCATTTCATTCTCACAATAACTCTGTGAGGTAATAAGGGATGAGATTATTAGCCCTACTTTAAGGATAAGGAAACTTGGGCTTAATTAGAGTAAAGAACTTGCCTGGAATTTTACACAGGTCGTTGTAATACAAGTGTGTTCAAAACAAGGATCCCCAGCTTTGGTTTCCAGTGGATTGCCATTCGTCTTAGGACTCCTGTGGAGAATGACTCTCACAATGATGCAAAAAGTGTTGTATCTTTATTCAGACTCTGTCTTCAACACTAAGTACTGGGCAATGTAGTGGCTTAGACCTGAAATATCTCCCCAAAGTCTCATGTGTTCAGAGGTGGGGCTTTTGGAAGGTGATTGAATTATGGGGACACTATAATTATCAGTGGTCTAATCTATTCATGAGTTCATAGCTGAATGTGCTGTTAGAGGATAGGACCTGATGGGAGGAGATGGGTCACTGCGGGTATAACCTAGAAGAATATTCTTGGCTCCACTCCTCCCTTCCCTCTCTCTCTCTCTCTCTCTTTCTCTCCTCTCTCTCTCTCTCTCTCTCTCTCTCTCTCTCTCTCTCTCTCTCTCTCTCTCTGCCTCTCTCGCTCTCTGCCCCCCCCCCCTCTGATTTTTGGCTGCCATGGGAATAAGCAGCTTTCCTCACCATGCCCTCCTAGGAAGCTGTTTCTCTCTTGGAGCCAGCCAAGCATGAATGGAACCTGGTAAAACTGTGAGCCAGAATAAACCTCTTCTTTAAGTTGCAAGTGTCAGATATTTCATCCCAGTGACACAGCGGTAGCTAATATAGGCAGAAAGGATACCAAGAGGACTTGGATTTTATTTTTCCTTTTGTTTAAGAAAAACCTGCCTGAAATATTTAATATGAATGACAGTGTTATTAATTTATAATTAATAATTTAATTCTCGGTTCATGTCCTGATATCATAGTTATTTTGATGTATTTGCAATTTGGGGTTAGAGATGGCATTTTGTTTGCCTTAGATCATCTTCAGTGGCTAGTTTATTTTGTTTTATTTATGTAAATGCAACTTGAGACCGTCATGCCAGTGAAGTGAGTCAGACTCAGAAGGTTCACTATCAAATGGTTTCTCTACTATGAGAAACCCAGAATACAGTCATTTCATAGAACCAGATGGGGGGATAGTGGGAGCTAGAGGGGAGAGGGAAGATATGGGGGGGTCAAAAAGGAAGAGAGGAAGGGTTTGTAATTATGACATGATATATATGTGCATAAAATAACCAAGTTCAATGTAAACATTGTGTATTGTATATGTACATATTAATAAAAGAGGAAAAATTAAAATAGCCAAGTAAGGATTTTCAAGTAAAATATTAATAGTTTTTAACAGCTGGCTTTGCAAGCTGTTGTTCAAATTACAGTAATCCAGAAAATTCCACATGCAATAAGTGGACATGTCACCAGCTAGCATAGATTCTTAGCCACACACATGATGGAAATTGGGCATGGGTTGATTCTTGAGCCTGTTGATTTCGCTGTCATTGTCTTCTCTCTTTTGGGCCTTCCAAAGGTAGGGTTTCTGTGCCAGCTTTCAAGGTGTTACTAATCACCTGAGTGTTCTTGCTCAATTTAGTTAGAAATCATGGTTTGGCAAATGGGGTTCCCTTGATGTGAGCAGCTCCAGGTCTCAAGGGCTAGTGGTTCTTAGGCCTTAGTGTTACTGCTCCAACTTTTTGAGTGCCAGCACCCTTTAATGTTACAGCTTTTGGTGTTGCAGCTCTAAGCTATAAATATTAGCAGCTCCTGGTGGGTCCCGGCTTCCCCACTAAGCAGGTGTAGCTTACAACTTCCTTGATAATTTTCTGGAACTGTTCAGAAGCTCCCAGAACCGCTTGGGGTTAGTTCTTCAGTTCTCTGCAGGTCTTTATAGGTCTATACTGCTCTCAGGAGTTCTTCAGTATCCCTCTTGTGGCCATTCACTCTCAGAAATTGTTATAAGCTGCTCTATTTCCTAGTGCAACCTGCTTAACCCACTCTACCTGAGTAGTTATCAAGGTTACAGAGCAAGACTTTAGTGTGACCCATGCTGCAGACAGGGAGATAGGACAGAGGAGGGAGTTCTCCTGGACTAATCTGTGTAATGTGAGGAAATACTGCTCATATGTAGAAGGAGTGGCCCCAAGCATTTGCAATCTCTGGTATTTCACAAACCTATTGTGGGACTTGCAAAGTAGTGACAGAATAGGAGAGGGTCGTCCAAAGTTTCTGAAGGCTCACGTCATCTGTGATAAGTCCAAGGCGGAAGCTTGGAGCAGCCGAGGCACATATCTCCTGGGGCACCAGCCACGAGTTATCTAGGATAGACTCAGCAGTTATGGTGACAGATCTACTGAACTGTGGCAGTAGCTGGTTGATGGACAGCCCTGGGGCTGAAGTGTGATTCTACTGCTTTTAGGGACTTTCTAGGAGTGGCAACAATAGTGATCAAGGTCTGCTGGGGTTTGGGGATTTCGGATATAATTGCCCTTGTCCATCCTAATCATTGCCCTGTCACTTATGGTCCTCCACCACCCCTCAGAGTGGTGACAGCAGTAGCCTGTAGCATCCAAGACCAGGGAAGGTGCACTGTGCCTGTTGGCCCAACTGGGACTGTGGCTGCAGGAGCTAGTGTGGCTTAGAGGCAGGTGAGGCAACCACAGGGCGGTGGGAAGATGCTGGGGCTAATCCTCAGGATTCCCATGCCAGATGGTGGGTAGAACGGGCATATTGGCCCCCATGGGATAATACTCACGCTGGCTTCCAAGGGAAAAGAGTTAAGCCTCCTTTTCCCATTGTAGATGTATCTGATTTGCTATGAGATTTAACTTTGAAATCAAAATTTTCTGCTGTAAAAGACGAAGATGATGTTACCTACTGTAAAGAATTTTTTCCATTGAAACTCTGCATTATTATTTAAAGGTCGTAATTTGAACAATATTGAGAGCATGGAGAAGGTAGCAATAACTTAAAAGCATACACATCAAAAATTATGCAATAATCAAAAAATTCAGATGAATCTCAGACTTCAATACATTCAGGGTTACATGATTCAGGAATTTAAAAATTGTACTATGAATGCAAAAATGTTATAAAAAGGCAGTGAGCTAGCTCAGCAGGGGGTGTACAACATGGTAACACTCAGAAAATTGCAAATGTTGTTTTATCATATAGATTTCAGGAAAAGGTTGATGGCTGTGTCCCTTGCTGGGAATCCATGGCAGTGTTGTTCTGGAATAGGGATTTTAGTCTTCAGGGCCTGTGAAGTTGGATAGAAAAAAATATATTTATTTTCACTGGTCTCTAGTTGAAACACAACATATTCTCGCCCCCACTTACCCCCCACCTCCCCTTTTTAACGGCACTAAGGTTTGAACCCAGGGCCTTTACACTGAGCTGTATCCCTAAGCCATTTTTTTGGTTTTGAGTTTAAAGGTCTCCCTATGTTCCCAGGCTGGGCTCAAACTTGCAATCACCCTGTTTCAGCCTCCTGGAGTGCTGGTTTTATTTAGAGATTGGTGCCACCAGGATTGGCCTATATCCCTAATTTTGAAGCTAGGTAGAATATCCACAATAAGAATACCATGTGAGTTTGTCCCTATAGAATCATAGTATTTTCATTGTTCCTCACAGTGGTTGTTGGTATCTCAATTTATAGTCTAAACTTGGTAAGTGGAAATTTGTAAAGTGTTAGGCTGACAGCTTGATCGTATTCATCATATTACTAAGTGTATTAAATGTGTTTATAATTTACATACTTTTTTGATACAAGGTCTCACCTCCAGAGTGCTGAGATTACAGGTGTGCACCACTGTGCCTGGCATTATGTGGTTCTGGGGAACCAAACTGAGGGCCTCGTGTTTACAAGGCAAGGGCTTTAACCTCTGTGTTGTTCCTCAAGTTCTTATTTTATGTACATAAAGATAATATTCTGAAGAGGTTCTGTAGGCTTTGCTAGATTCCTAACATGGTCTATGGCACAAAAAATGGTGAAGGAACCCTGGATGAGAGAAAACTGGAAGGAGGCAGAAGTCCTGTATTACCTGACTTTGAACACAGCAGGGTCGACTGGGAAGGGCACATGTGGGACCCGTGGTCAAATCTCTATTCGTTGGCTTAATAGCATTGTGACCCTGGACGAGTGGGTTTATTGGCTTGAGCTCCAACTCTGCCATCCGTAGCACAACAATATTAAAACTTAAGATCCCAGCTTTAACTCATACATGAAGAATCACTGCCAGCAACAGGAGGCCCTCAGAAACATAAATTCCTTTCTCATCTGCTGACTCTATTCCATTCCCTCTAATGTCTTAGGAGAAGTGTTAGTAAATGGCCTCTCGAAATGCACCCCGATCCCGTGTCTTTCCTGTCATTGACTCTCCCCCAGCCATTGGCTGTTGTGCAAAGCAAAGCTGCTGCCTCTCCAGACTGCTGGTCTTCCTGTAGCAGTAGTGGGACTCAGGCTCCCAGGCTGTCTTGGCCCTTCCGCTGTCCACCTTGGCTGTTCTGCCTCCCCTCCAGCCTGAGTTCATAGGTTGGGAATGCGTAGGCTGCTCCTTGAAGCTTCTGTAAGAGGACCTCTGGGGTGAGGTGTTCTGAGTCCTGTCCTTGCACTTAGCATCTGGACCAGCTGATAGCACGTCTGGGAAACACATTAATCATTGTCCTCAGCTTGCTCCACAGACTCAAGTTCATGTTAGCTGCCTCTCCACCTGCTGCCTCAAGCCAAGAGCTCTTAGATGGAAAACTATACCCTATTGTTGTCTTGTTGAAAGGTGCTAAAATGACGGAATGCTTCCTTTGTACAGGATGTTGGGCGGCTGCTGGTGGAGAGAGATGGTTCCATGCCGTCATGAAACAATATCCTGACTCTCGTTTTTGTTTTTCCTTTATTAAGCTCTGAGTCAAAAAAGGCTTTGTGGTCACTGGATTCACATGACATACATAGAGGTTTTCTTTTTTGGTTGCTTAACTGCCTTGGCCTTTGGAACCGAGTTCAATTTGAACTTGATTTTCAAGGTCTGTGAATTTGGTTTTCTTGGCTGACAGCTGCACCATTTCTTGAGTGTTGGCATGATGGGCATCTGTCCACTCTCCAAATTTCCTCCACCTTGCTCAGGCCAAATGTATAGACTTCCTTCCAGTTCCGATCCCAGCCTCTAACCTCCTGGGCTCCTGATAGATGAACAAGGGAAGGGAGCGTGAAGAAGATGTTTCAGAAATAAGCAGACCCAAGAGAGCTTGCAGGTAGATGGTTGACCATGGTAACATGCTGGCTGGGGACCTTTCTGTCCCAGACCTGGGAAAGGGAGGTGTGCAAAGGGCTCCATTGCCAAGAATTGAGGTGTTGGGGTGAAAGTAACCTGGCATGGGGGGCTGGCACAGCCTGGGTTTGTATCTCACTTAGAGCTGTGTTACCTTAAGCATGTATTTAACCTCTTTGTGCCTCAATTTCTTTAATTATAAAATGAGAACGATAATAGTACCTGTTTCTGAGGGGTATTATGAAGCCTAGATAAATTAATATATGTAAAACACATGGAAAGTAAGTAGCCTGTGTCCAGGGTACGATTATTACCTTTGTCTATAGCACTGTTTGTTAGAGTTAAGGGGAATCTGAACATTGGGTCTCTGTCTCTTCACTGCCTCCCTGGTCTGCAAGCCGCTGCTCTTTGATTACTATCCCTCCCTGCAAGAGTCTAAGGATGAATGTGTTTCATGGAGGGAGGCATCCTTGCCCGTAGAGGCGGCAGAGCCAGTAGCTCTCTACTCCTCTGAAGCTCCAGCCCAGGAATGAAACCGGGGGTCCAGCCAGGCTCACATTCTGCAAAATGCCTCGCCCCACTGTCCCCCACACTGTCGTCCACCCTTGGGGAATCTCTGACATTCAGGTTTGTGATAAAATTTTCTCTCTTTTTTGTGCTTTCTTTCCTTTCCTTTTACTTCCTTCCTTCTGGAGACCTGTAACCCAGGCTGGTCCTGAACCCACTATGAAGCCCAGGCTGGCCTAGGACTCAGCACAATCTGCCTATCTCAGCCTCCTGAGTGCTGGGATTATAGGCATGCACCATCATGCCCAGCTTTCTGTGGTGTGGGGGGAATTGAACTCAGGGCCTTGCACTTGCAAGGCAAGCACTTTAACTGCTATGCCATTCCTCCAGTCCCTGTCTGAGCTCTTCAGACAGAATTCATAAATTGATTCCAGACACTGTATTCATACAAGCCAGCCACTGGGCCTTTCTGGATTTTTATTGACAAAACAATGAACTGGGGGTCCACCACTCCAGTCTGCAGGATGAGGAGAGTTGGGTAAGTTTAATTTGATGATGTATAGAGGCAGTGACAACTCACCCACAGTAAACCCTACAGTTTTAAACTCCCCATTAAGCCACAGGTGAGGCTGCCTGCACCATGCAGGTGGTTGGCTCTCTGTGCTCCGTATGTTCAGTTCTGAATGTCTCCTCCTAGGGAGTCGGTGTTGCAGAAGAACAGCAAGCAAGGCTTAATGTGGCCTAGAGAGTTCTAGAAAGGCTGACGGCCAGTGGAAGGGCTCCCACCGCCTCCTCAAGCCTCTTCTGTTTGCATGGGTGGTTTGTAAAGGGCTTGGAGTAGTGGCTTTCATTCAACAGTGATGGATGGATGCCTGGGTAGGTGGATGGGAGTAGAGCCACCTTGGCATTACCGTAGATGCTACTGATAGAGTAGTAAGCACTCAGGAAGCAGTCACCCTTAAGATAAAATTAGTCACTATTGTCGAGCGCTAGAGGAACAGGTGAACAAACAGTCCACGCATTAGCCACTCTGCAATCCCTTCCCACGTGGACACGCATCTTCCCTTGGATCTTTTCTTCTTGATCCAAGCCACGGGTGCTTCCTTCCCAAATCCTGATGGAGTCTGGCCCTCTCCCAGCCATCACCCGCTGGTCTGGCTGGAGCTAGAATCGGAGCCTCCCAGTGTGTGGATGTTACTGCACAGATGAGCAGACTGAAACTGTAGGAATCCAGGGTGCCTGGAGCGAAGCAGCGCCCCAGCCGTGTGTTCTTAGCTGTGCATTCAGGGCTAGCTCTTGGGGTTCTCTGCACTAGGTCGTACTGCGCCATGACACACAGCACTTGCAAGGCAAGCACTTTAAAAATGTCCCAGCCCAGAAGCAAAGTAGGATCTCTAGGATGTCTCAAGTAAAAAACTGAGATGACATCCTGATACCCTGTTGCACTTCCTGTAAACAGTTTCCAGTTGAACCCCAACCCCATCTGCAATTGTGTTTCCAAAATCTTGCCCAAAACTCTAAAATTGTGCCCTTCAATTGCCATATAACTTATGCTTCTTAACACATAGTAGGTGACCACTGAAGGAGTTCTGGAACGGAGTTAGTCTAATTGTTCTGATTGGTGTCCCTCGCCTAGTGGACTGTGGGTGTTTCTTTTCCCCCTGACTTAGGGAGATAGAAGTCCCCTAGCCCGCTCCGGGAGAGGCTTTCCTCTGAGGGATTAACTGGGGCCTGCTCAGTTGCTGGAGACTTGTGGGAAGTGAAGGAGAGGTCTCTACGGCTTAAGAAGTAGGTTTTGCAAAACAAACAAGAGCTCGCCAGCTCAGGGATGAAGCAGAGGTTAGATGTGGCTTTCGGAACGGTTTTTTTTTTTCTTTTGTCTTAGTTGAAAACAGACGAGAAAGAACTGTTTTTAAGTGGGCCTTCATCCCTTTGAAAGTAGATCCATAAACTTGTTTAGAGGACAGTGAGTTCTCCATGTTAAGTTTATTTTAAAAAAGCGTTAGACTTTACAAAGCCCTTCCATATACATTGTGTATGTAAATATTGTGTGTAACCTTTACAATTTCTAAGATTTTTTTTAAAGCACATGCTATCTTTATTCTATCCATACTGTGGTAGAAAGAACACAGGTAGGTTGTCAGTCTCCAGGCCTCAGTTTACCTATCTACAAATGAAGATAATGGAAGGAATAGCACAAGGAAATGTGCCTCTTGTGGGCAGAGGTGCCGAGTGGGAGTGAAGAGCTGTTCATCTGCCTCTGAGGGCACTAGGAAGGCAGGGCAGCCAGCATGGGTGGCAGCCATGGCAGGTGTCGGGAGGGGAGATTTCTTTCAGAGCTGCAAGCTCAGAGGTGGGGAATTGCCTGCCTTTGAGCCAGACCAGAGAGGCTCAAGGCTCTGGGCATACGGCCGCCAAGCTGTGTGCCCAGCCAGCCTGCCCTCCCACACCTGGTTCATAAGGCAGTCTGTTGGCCTGCGCACCGCTGGGCCAGTTCGCACAGGGAGCCTTAGATGCTGGGCTGACTTTCTCCTCAGGGATTATGGGAAAGTGCTAGGTGCATAGCCCTCTCCATGCCTTCTGCCTGATGTTCAAGCAGCGCAGGGTCCTCTCCTGCAGCCCTTTCTTTTCCGTGTGAGTATCTGCCTCCCGCCCTGGTCTCCCTGTCTTCCTTAGTCCCCTTCCTGTCCCTGTTCAACTTTCCTTTAACTTCTTCCCACTTCCTCTTAATTCTGTAGAGCTATTTGGTTTTTAACCACCAAAATTTGATGTTGCTTGCTCTGTATACAAAACACTGACTCATTAAATGATTTCACAGTTAAGAGGGACCTTCTCTAAGATTATTTTATTTTTGAATTATGTGCTTCAGTTAGGATTTTTTTTTTTCTTTAAATAATTCCTGAAGCATCCTGACCGGGGCACTTTCTGGGAGTGTGGTCCTGGGTTTCTGTCTGTGTAATGAGGAGTAATCCTTCCCTCCTCCCTTGGCAGCCATGGCCAAAGGAGGCAGAAATGAAATCCAGATGGCAGCAAGCCCCTTTCTATTGAGTTGGGGCGAATACGCGCCGATAGTGGCTGAGGGTCCCAGGCAAGGGTCTTGATTTTCTGGAACCAACTTGAGGTTGACTCAGATGCTGTGGTTATGAAGCTTTTTGCCGTGGTTTCTGGGCTTGGAATGAGCCCTGCGTCAATAGCTGCTGGTAGTGGGGACTGGGTAGGGCCTTGTGTGATGGCATCACCGGACCCTGCACTTCTGGGTCTGAGGCTGCTTCCCTGAATGTCTCTGGTGACTCCTACCATCCACGTGGGTGGGCTCCCCCAGGGCCCCTTTCCAGGCTCACCTTAGTCTCCCTCCACCTGTCTTTCCTCTACACTCGTGCCCCTACCTTGCGGCATAGTGGGGCTTCCATGGGGTGGGGGGAGTGGTTCACAAAAGGGGAAAGACAGAACTTGAACTTCTGGGGTCCTTAGTCAAGGACACCTCCACTCACAGGTCAGCATTCCTTTTGTTCCTTCCCTTGCACCCTTCTGTAAGTGTGGGCAAATTTCTTTTCTTGTTCTAGTTTTTCATCATCTGGTAGGGATACAACTGGCCACATGACTAGAGTACTTGAAACAAAGTGAGTCCATGCCAAACAAAATACCTAATTTCAAAGACTTGGTGTAAAATAAAGATTGTAAAGTATCTCATTAATACTTTTTGTGTTGATTAGATGTTGGCAATATTTTGGATATACGGTATTGGATTAAATAAAACATTTCATTTTACCTGCTGCTTTTTCTTTTAAAACGGGGCTGCAAGAAAAGTTTTTAAATTACATGTTTGGTTCACATTATGTATCTATTACCACGGTTCTTAACTAGTAGCAGTTTTGTCTCCCGGGAATATTTGCAAGATTTGGAGACATTTTCACTTGTCATGCCAGAGTCGCTGCTAGCATCTGGCGGGTGGAGTCAAGGGATACTGCTAACCACCCCACAGTACACAGGGCAGCTTCCCTGTACCACCACCCCCACCACCGAGTGGTCTGTCTCAGAATGTCAGTAGTGCTGGCCTGCTTTGTTACTTTGGATGAGCTTGTCTGCCCTTACTCGCAGTGACTCCATTGGAGGCCTTAGGGCAAAGGAGAAGGACCATCGTAGCCAGAGCTAAACACCTGGGACTATGGGCAGGTGTTCGACCTCCTCATCTGTGAAAGGGGCAAAATATCTACCTGATGGGGTTCTAGTTAGGAGTAAGTGAGACTGACACAGAGTAGGCCCCACTAGGCATAGGTTGCTGATGCCAGGAATCCGTGTTTCTTACTGTGTTGCCTCTCTGGATCAGCCACTGGGATTCCTACGTGCCTCCCCGGTTATCCGTGAGTACCCTGACATAACAAATTCAAAGTCAGATTTATAATTGCACACTCCCTCCTCCTCCCTACTTCAGCCTTTCTGGCTTTCAGCATTAGCTCACAGTGCTCCCAGCCTCCCACTCTAGACTCTGAGTCAGTTTTACTTCCTCCTTCTGCCTTCTCCCTGAAACATGTAAGCGCTCTATCGCTATAGGTTAAGTGTCTCATCCAACCGCTCCTTCCCGCTCCCACCCACCAGGGATGGCTTCCTCCCCACTCCTTGTCTTTGTTCTTCCCAGACTGTCTATGTGCAAGGTTGGTGAGCCTCAACTTGCTCGGGAAATGTCACTTTCTCTTACTAACGTGTGAGTGTCTGTGGGCAGGAGATGTGACATATCCACGTGGATTTCCCTACCTCTCAACATAGTGCCTATAAAGGAAGATGCCCAGGGAGTGTTTTTAGAATGAATCAATGACCGAGTGAGTGAACAGGTGAATGACACATATCCTTTTCCTCTGATTTCCTAGGAGAGTAGAATCAGGTACTATAGAGAGATACAGGTAGTGGTTTCAAATCCCTTATTTCACTTTTCATCATCCATAGTTATTATTCCCGCCACTACCACCACCACCACGGTCTTCCATCGCCCCCTCTTCCACTTTGAGCTGGGGAAGCAATTTGTTCTCCCTGGAGGGTTACAGCAATGTGTACTAGTCCTGGATCTCAGAAGTCCCACCTCCCTTCTGTGGATTTCCTCGGCCAGGCTGAGGGTGATGCCATAGCCACGGCTCACCTACTGGCCCAGGCCTGCCCCTGAGAGCAGGTGCTCTGAACGCCCAGGCATGTCTCTCTCTTGGTGGTAGAAACAGTTCCCAAGCAGCTCCCAGCAATCCATGAGGAGCGGCTTCCCAGAAATGTGCCTTTAAAGATTCTGTGATAAAGAAAACATAACATGTTCTTTGGTAGGCTGTAGGCATCCTTCGCATGGTGATCGTGGGTGAGAAGTCTGGTGTAAGATTGGAGTCTCCTGCTGTCTAGACATGATAGTCTAGTCAAAGTTTTGAAAACATGTTTAACTATGAACCACTTTATGGTGTAAGTTGACACAGTTGGAGTTATCAAGAGCTTCTGAGTAAATTTGGCCACTTTTTTTTTTGTGTGGTAACCACAAACTGAGTCAAAACTACATTCCACAGGTAGACAGGGTTCTCTGGCCTGGAAAGCACATATGTGAGGCTCGGAGGGTCTAGCCTTTCTCCTGATGTCTACAAGGCTTTCCAGCTCCCTTGCTGGGGTTGGGGAGGTAGATGCCACTCTCTATGCAGATATAATGGCATTAGTCTCCTGGAGCATCAGGATTCTGGGCTTCCCCAGACAACTGTCTTCTGCAGGCTGTTTTCTATCCCCAGAAGATGGATCAAGGTGCAGTTGGCCGAATGGAGTTTATCCTTGGGAAACTTGAGGACTTGCTGTCACCTTTAAGCTGTCTTGTGTCATCTTGTTTCCGTTATTGGGGTATAGGTATTTTGATGGTAAAATGTGAGAATATTCCCACCTCTCTTCACATCTTTTTTCCTTCCCTTCCAAACCCGTGCTTTGAACAAATTGTTCAATAAGTGAGCTTGTGTATATTATCATGTAAATCACATCCAAAATCTTTCCCTCCATTTTTGCGAAGTGTAGAGGCACATCACTACCTGTTGTCATCTTTAATCAGCCGTGGATTGTCCATGTTTACACTACATGAAAGACTCAGGCAAAATTAAGAAAGAATAATGGTTAATAATTTAGGTTGGACAGATCTGGGCCTAAAACTTAGCTCTGCCTTTTATCAGATAAGTATCTTCAAGTGATGGGACATTGACTTTCCTGTCCTCACCTGGAATAAGGAGGTAAATTAGTTCCTGTGTCATAAGTTTGTTTCTTCTTCACTTAGTAAGATAACTCTCATGCCCAAAGACAGTATCTTCACAAATACTGACTTATTTTCTGTGTGTATCCGGATTTGTGCTAAAGATAATTTTATTTATTTATTTGGAAAATATAGAACAATACCTTCTGTTGATTAGGGAGCATCCTGGCCTTTGGAGACACATTTTTGACAAGAGACCCCTGCCTTAGTGGAGCTTATGTTCTAGAAGGAGAGACACAGAGTTCAATGAGAAGATTTAGGGTTGTGATAAGTACTGTGCAGAACATAGAGAAATGTGACAGAGTTGCAGGGTGGGGCTGGGATGGTAGTTCAGAGGAATGTGAAATTTGATTGGTGGTAGGAAGGAGCTATATGCTGAGATCCAAGAGGCTCATGGACCAGGTAGGAAAACCTGCAAGGAAATCCGTCATACTTTGGCTGTATTAAAAGATGGCCTCTGAGTGCCCTTAAAGACCTTCTTGGATTCTTTAAGGCTAAGAGAACTTGGAGAGAAATTGGTTGGATAAGCTAAGCCAGCAGTTGACCAAACCTAAAATATTTACTACCTGACCTCTTACAGAAAAAGAAGGTGGACCTGCTCTGAGGTCCCTTTGAGCTCACACAAGCATGCACCTAGGAGCTCAGGGGAGCAGGCAGCCTGCTACCACAGGGGAAGTCAGCTCCGTAGCACCTGAGAGCTCAGGTTTTTTGCCACCCTGAAGGTGCCTGGCAGTTTGCCCCCAAGGAATGCAGACTGCTTCCAACCTATGATCTGCTGATCCCCCTGTGCCCATGGCTCAGGTGAAACGGAATAGACCGGGTGCTTTTAGAGCTCAAAGGCTGGGTTCACTGAATGGCTTCTTTTTCAGGAAGAAAGGAAGGAGAGGAACCTTGGGTTATGACAGCTTTGTATCAAGTGCTCTCAGGGGGGCGCTGCTCTAGGCCCTTTGATGAAGAGTCTACAGATTATTGACTCTATCCCTAGAACAATTCTGGTTGGTAGGAACTACTCGTATTCTGGTAACTGATGCCATGTGTAGTCGCTGTGTGCATCACTTTGCCATCTTCCTGCTGTTTCTGGGGGTTTGACTTTAGAGAGGGCCCAGGTTATGACATGCACGAACCCCTGAGCTGTACTCATGCAGTACCTGCATCTGGGGCAAGAGGACTTAAAGAAACAGCAAGACAGGCAGCACGTGCCTCCTGGGTGTTCACACAGCAGGCTCTCATTTTCCACCCCCTTGGGGACATACTACAGTTCTTGGTGGATGCTTAGCTGTGGATATACCTGCTGGTCCAGATCTGGCTATGGAATGGTAGGGCTGGATTTATGCTTTTTGGCCCCAGCTCTAGGTTGGCTGTATGAATAACTGCTGGGCTCAGGTAAGTTTCTCTTTTTTGCTGACCTCAAAGGAATAGGAGTTGATAAGAGTTGAAGGAATGCCTGGCCCTGTTTCATGCAGATCCATTGCCAGGCCTTATAGTGGCCTTTCCACAGAGGACAATCTGGGACAGAGCTGGGGTCCAAGTATATAGGGTCAGGCTTGTCTGTGACTATGAGTGATCATAGGATGAGGTGATGCATTTGGGGGCAGAGGGGCAGTTCAAGGCTCCATAAGGGAGAAAAAAAGGGGCCAGAGAGGAAAAAATGGGTCCTAATACTTGGAGAAAGTGGTCAGTGAAGGCAACGGACTGGGAAGAGCTAGGTGCTGATATCACAAGGACCTGGTAGTGACTCTGTCGTTAACTGTGTGATCTTAAACAATTACAACATTTGTGCTGTGGAGCTAGACTGCATAGATTCAAATGCAAGTTCCTGCACTTACTGAGTGACAACACCTCGGGCATGCTCCCTAACCACCCCATAACACGGTTTCCTAATCTTAGGTTGTTGTGAGGCTTGGGTGAGTGGACACATGTGCTTGTGTTCCACACACACTAGCTGTGTCAGATCCGTTCACTTTTAAGCCCAAGTTCTCAAACGCAGGATGGCAGCAGCAATGCCGTTTTCAGTAGTTCCTGCAAGGGCTAACTTACAGATTGTACTTAGAGCAGTGCTGGCAGCACACATGTAAAACACTCATGGATGCCTCTCTTGACCTCAGGTGGCCCTGACTGTGGCACCTGTTGAGTGGAAATTTTGTCATCAAGCAGATTGACAGCTGCTAGTTGCAATGCTGGCTGGAGTTCTGTGGACTGAGCACGGGTAGGGTGGTGACACTTAGCCATGTTCTACCTTTAACACTGGATTAAGCAGCCTATGTTGTTGGCGCCTTTGGGAGTCACCAAGTCTTCCTGCTGGAGCCTGCCCCTGCCTGCTGTCCTCTTAGCCACAAAGCCAGAAGAGCTACCAAGGTGTTGGGCCATCTGAGTCTCCTGAGTGACTACACTTCTTCCCTCTTTCTTTTTCCCTCCCTCTCCTTCTTTCTCTCTCCTTCCTCCTTTTTTAGAAGACATTTAGTACGGTTTATTTAAAAATTTTATATTTTAAAACCTCACCACCTAATCATTTCATTTCAAAAAAGTGTCCAATATAAACAGTCAAGTGTAAAAATAAGAATATTCATCGCAGTACCATAATATGAGGATGAAGGGAATGATGAGATAAGAACATAGTAGAGAATCCTGGGAACTCAAGACCCTGGTTCCAGCTGTTGTTACTGACACTTAGTCCTCTTCTGACCTTAAATGTTGCTAAAACTTCCAGGATCCTTTTTTAGTTTTTTTTGTGTGTGTATTTTGTTTTTGTTTTTTTTTTTTCCTTAAGCTAATTTGGACTAGATTTCTGTCACTCACAGGGAATTCTAACAAAAGAGAGGTTGTGTTCTCAGGAAGATTGGGGAGGTGAAGTAAGTGTTCCCCTTCATTGCCAGTGAGGAGAGTTAAGAAAGAAATGGGGAACATATCAGGATTTTTCAGAAACAGAGCCAGTAGGACGCATAGGAGACTGAGAAGATAAAGAATTTAGAAAAATTGAATGAGGAGTCCCTCAAGATGTAGAGTCCTCTGTCTTTTCTCTCGTAACTGGGCAGCACTGTTGTGCTGGACTCATGGCTCAGGAGGCATCTACCTGCCTTAGGTAAGACTTGGACAGACAAATTTGAGAAGCCGTTCAAAGACATTGAGAAATGGTGCCGTGGAGGCCGGGTTGGTCTTTGGTCTGCCGCCTGCCTCTGTTGCCCATTCGTGGAACACTGGTAACTGCGTAGTATTGACCCCAGAAGCATGGGATGTATCCTGGCTCTGCCACTTTCCAGACACGGAGGTAAAACATGGGCAGTGGACAGGCATTGCTGTGGCATGAGTGTGGGGCTTGATTGTAAATAGTTATTAGTTTAACTGTTATTTTTGTAATGAGGGGACTCGACATGACAGAACTTAGGGATTTTAAGAGTTACTAAGCAATTAGAAAAAATGATAAAAAATGAGCTGTTCTATTTCTGGATGCCAGGTTGATTATATTTTAGTTCTGATTTTTTTCTTCCCATAGGGATTATAACTGGCCATATATTTTTTTTAGCTTTGACTATAACTTGACCCAACTCATCTCGGAAGGTAGCTCATATGACTGGCTTTTTAGTCTTAAAGGAACCTGTATCTTCTGCTCTCTTGAAAGAAGACAGGCACCTGGCCAGGTGACAGGCAATCCCAGGCCTCCCGCTGGGCTAGGAGTTCCTTCCTGGTGACAATACACAAAAGCTGCCAGCACCAGAGCCCAGGGGATATGAACTCTCAGGGCTTACTGCAAGAAAGAGAGAAAACTGTTGCTGAAGAGAAAACTGGTGCAGTGAGCATCAAAATGGGTTGTGATTGACATACCAAGTGATATGCTTAAGATATGTGCATTTCATTGAATGTAGTGTTACTCTCAAGGCTTCCAGAAAACCTGGATAAATAAATGGTTTAGAAACAAAAAATAGTAATTGAACAAATGTTGAACTCTAGTCAATGATGTGCATCCTGAAGTCCTTAGGAGGAAATAGGGTGATTCTGCAGCACAGTGGAAATGCACTAGAAAATAAGACACATTAATGAATGGACAGCGGGAGAGGTGGTTGAAGAGATACTTGGCAAAGCAAAAAGAGAAATGATAAAAATCTAAGTGACATTTTGGTGTTTGCTAAAATCCTGGCAATGTTTCTGTGTTTTGAAAAAATGTTTAATACAATGATGCAAAAAATATTATAAAGCTTCCGGAGTTAAAAAAATCCTGCAATGGAAAAATAGAAAAGTAGATGCTAGAAATATTTATAGGAATTTGAAATACTGTTTGAAAAGCTGAATGTTAATAAAAAGATAAAACTGGGCATATACATTTCTTGCAATCGATTAATGTTTCTTAAGTTAGAAGATGATGGATAGGTTGTAGGTAGATAGGTAGGTGGGTAGAGACAAACAGATGGTAATAGATGACAGATAGGTAGGTGGGTAGATAGAGTGATAGTGTGATTGGTTTTAGGAGAAGAATGTTCCAGACGGAAGGTGAAGCAGATGCAGAGCCCCCCACGTGTTTAGTACGGCCATTACAGCTAACGTGTGGAGGTGGGACTTAGCGGGGCAAAGGTAAGTTAAAACTGAAAGTCAAGTTCGTAAAGAGCCTTGAGGCCATGGTGAGTCTTCGGATTTGAGTTCTAAGTGCCACAGGAAACCATAGAGACCATAAGCTGAGAGGGGCACAACCTGTCTTTAGAAGGAGTGCTGTGGCTACTGTTTATGGAAGAGACTAGCAGGGAACAAGAGTGGAACAGCACATAGGGGTCCTAAAACCAGAGTAAAGTTAGGTGATGGTTGCTTGGGTGAGATGGCAGCAGGAAGCAGGTGAAAACTGGTTGGATTTTGAATCTCTCATGAAGGGAGCATGTCAAGGATCAGCTGGTGGATGGCTGTGAGGTCAGGGAGGGGAGGAATCAAGGATGATTGGCTGTAGTTCTGTTACCTTTGTGATGCTAGCACGTAAGCTTTGTATAGATTGGGCTGGCTAGAAACACCAATTGCAGATGGCTGTGGAATTCTGGAGTCCCACAAGGAGTCTTAGGGTTGTGGATAGTTTTGGGCATCATTAGAATACAAGTGCTATGTAAAACCATAGTAGTAGATGGCATCAAAGTAGAAAGAAAAGAGTTCCAAGACTAAGCCCTGCGTACTCACAAGTGTAGAGTCAGGCAGACGTCCCTGAGCAATTAGGTGGCTGGGCAGAAGGTGTAAGAGAAGGAGGTCGAGATCAGCTCCTTCAGTCCCTGCTGTGATGGCTTTTCTCCACCTCTAGATTGTCCCCTGTGTTCTCACCACCTGTAGGGCTCGGGAACCAGCTGTCCTAAAGTAGCACTTTCATTCTATTCCACAGTAGCTGAAGGTGAGAATAAAACCCAAACTCCCTCTGATATCCGGGACTTTCCCATATGTGGCTCATTCTCCCTCACCTGCCAGGTTTCGCCTTCCTTGCCACTCCCAGCCCAGGTCACCTCACCTCTGGCTTCCCCACTGCCCTGCAGACTGGCCCCCTCCTTTCTTCTATCTGAAATCCCCCTACCTCATTGTTCATTCTTGCTCTACCTCTATAGGGAACCTTTCTTGACCAAAAGTATCAATTTATTTCTTATCCACATGTCGTAGCAAACAAACTATCTGCTTTTCTTCGTCTCCAGTCCCCAGATAGACAGTCCATTTGGAGAGGTGCCATAATACACGCCTACAACCCCAAAGAGCTGTCCCCCAGTCCTTGCATGTCTTAGGTGGGAGGGAGAATGAAAATAATCTTCCCCATCATACCTCACCAAAAACCGGAAGAATTCATGTAGATTTGTGATGTTAGGCCTGGCCTCTGGGGTCAGAGGTTAGGTTTGTACCTTAATTCCATACACCGGGTCAGGTCCTTTGATCCTCGTGAGTGCCAATTTTCTCATCTTCTAAATGGCCATAGGTACAAATTACACACCTTAATAAGTGGTAGCTCCATTTTCGTTGCTGTTATTAGTCTAGTATTTCTGTTCCTCCTCCAGAAGAGAGACACGAGAGAGACTGGGTTGGCACTTTGGGAGTTCTCACTGACAGGGAGAGCTGCGGTGACACATTCTGCCTTTGGGGAGCTCACACTTTAGGTTGGAAGAGGTCACATGGTATGATCATGTGACAGCACAGACTTTGAGGACTGTGCTTGTAACTTCCAGACCAGGCATCTAATATGAGCACACTCCCAAGGTCAAGGGCCACAGTTTTTCAAATGAAAATGTCCTCAGAGCAGAATTTTTGGCTTCTGGTTATTGTTATTTACGAGGTTGAGAACATGGCCTCAGGCTAGAGGGGAGGGACAAAGTGGAATGGAATATTTCTCAGAGAAATTGTTGGGATTTTTTTTTTTGTTTTGTCCTATTTTGTTTCATTTTGAGACAGGGTCTTGTTCTGTAGTCCATGAGAGTCCTGAACTCATGATGTAGCCCAGGATGGCCTGGAGCTTACAGTGATCCTGCCTGAGTTCTGGGTTTTGGGTACATGCCGCTATGCTCAGCTTATGTGGGTCTGGGGAAATCAAGCCCAGGGCTCTGAGCTTGCTAGGCAACTGCTTTTAAATTGCTTAGTCTCTGGAGTTCTTTTCTTGAAGCACAGAAAATAAGATACTTTTTCATCACTGACTTTGTACCTGACATAAACAAATAAGGGGGAGGAAAAGTTTATTTTAGCTCACAGCTTCAGAAGGTCACAGTCCCTTCACCGGCAGCAGCAGTGGAAGCATGCGGTAGAGGCAGAGGTGGGGGCAGCTTCTCACGATATTGCAAACAGGAAGCCAAGGCAAGTCCAGTCCAGGATGGAAGGAAGTAGCATATGCATGCATACATCCAGGTCCTGTCCCAGTGATCTGCCCCTTCCAGGCTTAAGTCCCCACCACACACATGTAATCTAATCCACATACCTGTAATCCAGTCTGCCGCAGGCCTGTCCTCCACCACACACCAATCCATCCCTCCAGACCAGGGCCCCTTGTCCCAACAGCACATGGTTCTATAGACAATCCATAATCTAAATACAAGAGACTTTGGGGGACATTCCAGCTGACACCACATTATCTTTTTCCATCTACTTTATGTGCTTTTTAGGGTTAAGTGATGCATAATTGTTAGGAATCACTGGGAGTGAGAGAGAAGCAGGAGTGGGTTGAGACGCCAGCAGTGTATGTCAGTGACACGAGGTGTAGCTCTACCCAGTTTCCCTGGGTGACTGGGCCTGGCCACCCCTTCACAGAGACTCTTCGTTATCTAGAGTCTTAGGTGGGCATCTCTCTTGAGTCCCCCTTGGTGCTTCCCTGCCAGAGGAGGCTAAGAAGCCAGGACCCCACTGTCAGTTCCTGTGCTGCAGCTATGTCGGTTGCAAATGGCGCTGCATTTTAAAGTCCTCCAAGCTGCTTTTGCTCATGGCAGCCACGCCACCAACCGAGCCTTCCTGCCTGGGTTTAGGTAGACGGCTCCTCACAGCTGATGAGGCTGAAAGCCATCCTGGGGACTATGGTGGCACATCTGTAGCCCCTGACAGTGGCCCCAGGTGCTGGCCCCAGGTCAGCGTGCCAAGAGGGCTGCTGGTACCAGAGCGACAGCATGGGACGTAGCTTCGCAGCATGCAGCTCACTGCCAGGGCCACCTGCTCGCCCCAGGAGGCTTGCGTCATATCTGAGCCCAACCAAGCTCTGCCGCCACAGCACCTGGCAGGGTGGCTGCGTGGGGCTGCTGGCACAGGCTCAGCTCTGTCCGCCCGTGAACCACACCTGGGAGAGGGCCGTAACGCCCAGCCAGAACACAGCTCTGTCCTTCCGCGCAGAGGCCCGTGAACTCAGTCTGAACTCTGACTCTGTTCAGAAGGCTGCTGAGAGGCCTGCAGGGAGGAAGGAAATGGCCGCACTGTTCTGTTACTTCCCCTGGACTCAGCCATTTTTCTCAGACCGTGGAATTACACTGCCTGGGTTCAAATCCAAGTTTGTTCACATGTTACGTGACCTTGGCGAAATGTCACTCCCACTTTGCCTCCACCTCTAACTCACTGATGGGGACAACAAGGGTACATTGAGCAGATGCTTCAGTTTTCTGTGCCTCAGTTTCTTCACTTATAGAATGAGGATGGTGATCATACAAGTGGGAAGTGCCAGGCGCAGTGCAGTGTAGAGTCTACGATCACATTTTCCAGGTGAAGTGCTGGGCAGCAGTCAGCATGCTGGTGAGTGGAGACCCCGTCAGCACGGGGCCCCACGAACTGGCTTTCTATGCCATCTGCCCTCAGAGCTCTCCAAGGGAGCAGAGGCAGAATTCAAAGGTAGCGAGGAGGCCTGCAGACTGCTGAACTTGGGCCCACCCAGGCTCTCCCCCTGAAGACTGGGTCCCTTCTGTATTCTAGGTGCAGTCCCTGCATTCCCACTTACGAGTGGCTGGGAGGTGGCATGGATAGAAGATGTGCCTTGTCACCACAGTGTGGGTCATGCTTGCAGGGTCCCTCCTGCAGTGGAGCAAGAACCTCACATGAACTGGGGCCACCGTGGGCTTGGGGCCCGACACGATGAGTTGGCCACTTCCGCCTCCCCTGCCTTTGGTCAATGTATGATTTGTCCATGTAGCGTTTGTCTTTGCTCATCTCTACTGTGGAGGCGTGAACACGGCCTAGCTTATCTATACGATGGATTTCCTGCTGGTGCTGGATCTGCCCCAGTCCCTGAAGAGCAGTGATTTATGTTGCCTGAGCGCACAGATGTGCTGACATGCATGGTGCTGGTGGCCTTGGCCGACCCCGGCCCCTTCATTCTGGGTGGGAATCTGCAGGCATTAACCCTGGCTGACATGCAGTGTGTGTCCCAGTTGCCAGCAGAGCCGGGGCTGCAGGGCCAGGAAGGAAAGTTCATCCGGCCGCCTATTGCCTGCACTGAGGCTGCTGTGCGCTGGGCCCCAAGCTGAGCTCGGATCCAGAAATGCAGAGACCACGAGGCAGCCCTTGAGGGCTGGCTGCCGTCAGGTGCAGATACTTACAACGTGCAGAGCTTAGTCCTGGGGCAGCTGTTCGGACAGAGCTGGAGCAGCACTGGGAAGGGCATACTGCCTGATGAGCAGACAGCAGGATGGCATCAGGGATAAGTTTTAGCAAAAGTCTTTCCTTCCTTGGAAATCAGTCCTGAGAAGTGCTGTTTGGATGGGTCTGGGGAAAGTAGAGCAATCCTTGAGTTAAGATGAGACAGCCCTTTGCCTCTGGTCTGTTTGGGCCACCCCAGGTCCACAGTGGCACTCCAGGAAAGGCTTCTCCTCTGCCTCTCCTCTGTCCCTGGTGTTGCTTTCTCAGTGTTGAGGTCAGAATGCCGAGTGTCCATGCTGATCAAATCGAGCATGTGCCCAGGGAATTGGCCTGGCCACTGCCAGTGGGCCCTCTCGCTGACTTTGGTAACATCTGCACCCAGTTTCCTCCCTCTGTATACTTAGGCTCATTAGTATTTGCTGTAACTTGAAATTACTCTAGAATTAATATCTCTAAAACTGAGATCCAAAATTTATAGGGGGCCTAGGATGGTGGGAAAGCTGAACTTGTGTCAATAAAATTTCGGTGTAGCTGCAACAGCTCGGCCCCAGGCTAGTCCGGGAGCAGCACTGGGTCAGGCCTGGAGGACTGAAGGCCTTCCCCCGCTTCCTTCAGCGCCGGCCCTGGAGTCACAGAACTTGCAAACAGGAAAAGGTGTAGTAACTGCAAAGAAATGTGGTGAATCCAGACTTGACCCCAGAGCAAACCTCGTAAGCGCCGGGTTTGGAGCAGGGCTGTGGAATGGCCGTCATTGTCTAGCTATGTGGACGGAGGAGCTGCTTGGGGTGTGAGATAAGGAGCTGAGCAGGGCTGGGGGCCGCCTCTCCCCAGGCGCCTCTGTCCACGGAGGAAGCCAGCGCCCTGCACACCCCTCGCTCCCCAATGTCTCTGGGGTGAGTCGTATCTCAGGGGTGACTTCACTTCCCGTAATTAGGTGTCCACAACCTCTCTGAAAGGTTCCAGCAAGTAAGCCGCCCTGATTACGGCGTGGGAGACTCTGGTAGGCTTGATTGCCCTTTCCCTGCGGGACCCTGGGAGTCCAGCTGCGCGATGCTGGACGATGAAGTGTTTGCTCAGGGGACGGGAATATGTTTTTTTAAGATAAGGTTTGATCCCAAGAAGAAGGATATTTCCAGACGCCTCCGCAATGTGAGGGAGGCATGGATGGGTACAGGACATGCCTGTCGCCTCTCTGGGGCAGCCTCAGCTGCGGAGACCCCCAGGTGAACTCCTTCCTCAGAGGGAGGAGCTCAGCCGGAGCACTGCTGTGTTCCCGTGGTTATGGACGGCGTTAGTGTTCTGCATAAACTCTCGTGTGGATGGTCAGGGGTGGGGAGCATCCATCCTGTGGGCTGCAAAGAGAAGCCGTTCTAGATGCCGCGTTAGGGATGTGTTAGTGTTTCACCACAATACAGCAGGCCAATCTTTAAGTTGATAATTTTGTATGGCCTGCACATGGTGCCGTAGTTATCCAAATGGTCCTTGATAGAGAGAAAGGTTCTCATGCCTGTCTCAGGTATTCCTGTGTCTCCCCTGAGGAAGGACCTGGTCTTGTCCAACATGCAATATCCATTGAGGGCCTTGTGTGAAACTTGTCCAGAGTCTCAGTTTCCCCATCTGTGAAATGGGTATAATAACTCCTTCCTATGAACAATCATAGTTCCTTTGATTTGCTGCGAGGATTAAGGACCAAAATATGTAAAATACTTGTACCAATGCCTGACACAGAGAGTCCAACAAATATAGGCTCCAATAATAATAATAATAAATGTCTAAAGACTCTCCTCTCTGAAGCCATTGTCACTCTACAAGGCAGAATTAGCTCTTTCCCGTCAGGGCTCCAAATAGAACTGACTGTGGGGTTTGTTTATTTATTTCAAAGTCTGATTTTACCACTGGCCGGAGAATTTCTAGAAGGCAGAAGTCAAGGACTATGTTTTAGCAGTAAGAACAGCAATATTTATAGCAGTGTGTGCTGAGCTCTACCCCATACGATTTTTTTTTCTCATGCAATCTGTGTGAGAGGGGCCTGTGTTGTGTGGGGCAGGCATGTTCAGGACCTTCACACAGCTGTATCCTCAGCCCATTTTTTGTTTTGATTGTTGAGACAAGATCTCATCCAGTTACTGAGATACGCGGGCTGGGCTCAAACTTGTGGTCCTTCTGCTTCTTCCTCCCGGAGTACCAGTGTCACAGGCCTGCACCATCATGCCTGGCTTCCCATAAAACTTTTTTTATTAAGACGTAATCACATACTATAACACTCATCCAATTGAACTATATAGTTCAATGGCTTTAAGGTATTCACAGAGTTGTGCACCATTGCCTGATTCTGGAACATTCCGAAAAGAAATCATGTGTCCAGTAGCAGCCACTTCCTGATCCTCCCACTCTCCATTTCCTTCCAATCACAGATCTGTTTTCTGTGTATTTCGTGTGAATAAAAGTATACAAAATGCATCCGTTGGTGTCAAGTTTCACTTAGCACGATGTTTCCCCGATTGGTCCAATATTGCAAGTTCACTTCTTCTCATGCCTGGTGCTGCTGTGAAGATTCCCGTGCAGGTTCTTGGTATGGACGAGTGCTTTCATTTCCTCGGGGTAAAATCCCGGCCTCATAGGGTAACTCTATGTTGAACCATTTGAGGAATGGCCAGACGATTCCAAAACATTTGCACCATTTTACATTGTCATGAACAACCTATGGGGATTTGAATTACCCCCTTTAGTCACCAGCACTGGTTCTCCTATTGTTTTTATCGTAGGCATTGGGGCAGTGGGAGGTGATGGCTCTTTGTGGCCTTGACTTGCATCCCTCTGATGGCTGAAAGAGTTGAGCCTCTCTTTGTGTACTTATCATGTATTTGTATGTCATCTGTGCCCATTTTTAGTTTTGTTTTCCATCCCATAATAATCACTTCATTAGTATATGTTTGGGATATGTAGTAACTACATTCATCTTGGAAAGCTGATGCTATTCATGCTGCATCTTAAGTGTTTTTACTTCCTCTTCCTGCCCTCGTAGCTCCTCGGAATTCCTTCCCATCTATACAAACCTACCATCTTGTTTTCTATTATCTCTCATTTATATTTTGCTTTTTGTATTTTGGGTTTCTCAGGTAAGAGAAATCATGTGATATTTAACCTTCTGTGTCTGATTTATTTTGCTTACCATTATGGTTTTAAGGTGCATCCATTTTCCTACAAATGATTCAAATTTTTCCCCATTTTATTGATATGTATTAGTGCAAAATTTAAGTTTTACAATGAAGTTGAGACAAATGATTCAAATTTATCTTTCTTTATGGTAGAATAGTATTCCCTTGTGAATATACATCACATTTTCTTTATTCATCTGGGGTGTGTGTGTGTGTTTAGACACACGGTCTTCCTCTATAGTCCAGGCTAGCCCTGAACTCACTATGTAGCCCCAACTGGCCTTGAACTCAGAGCTCTGCTTTTGCCTCAGATTCCCTGTGCTGGGATTATAGGCGTATACCAGCACGCCCATATTATCCATTCATCTGTTGATGCGCATATGAACTGCTATGAAGATTTAGCTGTTACGAGTTGTGCTGCTGAAAATATGGGTATAGTGTATCACTACAGTATGAAGTCTTTAAGTCTGTCAGAAAGGTACTCAGAAGAGGTATAGCTGGATCAAGCAGAACTTTTTGGTTTATTCAGGAATCTCTACTGACTTTCAGAGGGTCTTATTCTTCAGTTACACTGCTCAACAGGAGCTACAAGTTACTGAGCGTCTTTGTCCTCTAACTCCACAGTGCCTCATCGTTGGGGGAGGACCTTGTGGCTTGCGCACTGCCATTGAACTTGCCTACCTGGGAGCCAAAGTGGTTGTGGTAGAGAAGAGAGACACCTTCTCCCGGAACAATGTACTGCACCTCTGGCCTTTCACCATTCATGATCTTCGGGGTCTGGGAGCCAAGAAGTTCTACGGGAAGTTCTGTGCCGGCTCCATCGACCACATCAGTGAGTTCAGCCAATAAGTATCATTCATGAGGGTCAAGATCCTGGAGGGGAACGTATCTCTCTACTTCTTAGAGTCCCAGCTAATTCTAGCTGACATTCCCTGGGGACTCTCTCTACATATTCAACTAGTAGAATGTCATGAAGACCAGCTTCATACCTTATCCCAGGCCCTGTACCATGCCCAGCTAAGCTGTAAGCACCAGGGCAGGGACTGTGCATGTCCTGTTCACCAAAGTATCTATCTCCATGGCATAACAGGGTACTAGACACACAATAGGGGCTCAGTAAACATCTGTTAAATGAATGAATGAAATATGGAAGCCAGAGGCAGATATAAGTAGCGTAAGCTGTATTCTAGCTTGCTCGTCAAGATTTTGTGAATAATAAAATTTGCCTTCATAGAGTTGGTCATTCTTCCCGTTAAATCAGCTAAATAGTTACGACCTGGTGTAAAGGAGTTTGGACATGGCTGCTGATGCTGAGGAGTTATGCAAGGTTTTAGAGTGGAGGCACGACACCGTTAGATTGTTATTCTCTAACAAATCCCATACGGAATCCTCCTTGTGCTTTAAAGAGAAAACTCTGTAATGCAATTTCAGGGGACTGAGAAGGGGAGCGGAGATCAGGCACCTCAGGTCTGGAACATCCCTGAGTGCTCATGGGAGCAAGGCCCTTCAGTGCAAGCACCACTGCAGCCCAGGTCTCTCTGGGCGAGGTCTGCGCAGAGCTGCTTTGGGAAAGGTTGCATCCCTCCTCACACCTCTGCAAGGAGGTCTGAACCATTTTGTATATAGTGGGAGTAGCCATGAAAGTCAGGGAGGTTAACACTGTGGGGCAGGTCAAGTGTTTGAATCAACTTGGCTCCAAAATCTGTTTCTTCCTTTTCTTTCTGACTTGAATCACATTCCTTGCCTTTTTTTAAGCCTTTAGCTCTTGTACCTTTAGCTTCTGTGGTGTGTGATTGATGTCTGATTCCCAGATTTGCTGAGATTAAGTGGGCTCAAGTTTGTCCCATACTTAGTTCTGTGCCTGGCACATATTGACAGTTGGTGCTTAACATCCTTTGCATGGACTGGTGTACTGTGTGAGCCAGAAGGACCATGGTCTCCAAACTTGAGAATATGGAGCTACATTTTCTGAACCAGTGCTTTTCTGTGGCATGGATGAGAGCACAACCTGGAGAGCCACGCTCTTATGAGGACAAGAATCGACGGGAAAGGGAGTGGGGTTTGGAAGGGAATGGCTGGAAAGAATTATCAGCCTCATGGTGTGCAATTTATCCAGGAGAATTTACCAGCAGTGGCCTCAGAGTTTATTCCTGCTTTGCAATGAGAAAATTCCGAGAGTCCAACAGAAAAAAGTAAATTTGTTAATAAAACTGCAGCCTCAGCTTTCAGAATGTTTCATCCCACCCACGGAAGAATGTGTGTCAGTTGCCGAGGTAGAAGCCGTGATGTTGAGCACGTCTTCTTGTCAGGTTCCCCCGAGAACAGCAGTGGGTACCAGGAGTCACTAGGGCTGTTGCCTGGTGCAATGGCCAGGAGGAGCCCCTCTGTCCCTCATCACCGTGGCTCCTGTTTAACCAGCCTCATCCTTGAGACCGTCATAGTGTGCAGACATGCTGGCAGGACTCTGACATTGAAGTAGCAGAGTGATTATGGTCAAGAATAGCTCCAGGACCCATGGAAAGGAGTTTAATCAGCACCTACTGTGTGCTGGAGTTAGACAAACTAGGAGTCTTGCATTATGAGGAGGGCTTCCCTGGAAGGGCTCTTTCATGGCAGGAAGTGGCGTGGGTTCTTTAAAGCCAGCTGCTTGGCCTGTGCTCACGCCATCTGTGGTCTCCAGCCCCAGCTGCGTCCTCACGCTCAGCCTTGCTCAGCACTTTTCAGTGAGGCCTGTGTTAGCGCCCTCCTGCACTTCCCCCTGTGGCACGCCCAGCTTCCACACAGAGGGCCCTCTCCTGCCCTCCGGGGAAGACAGCTCCCCTCTCAGACCACTCTCCCTCCTCCTACCCAAGGACTCTTTCCCTGCTGGCACCCAGGCCAGAGGCAGAGCTGGCCCCTCTTTCCCAGGCTCCTCCTACTTCATCTCTCCTGTCACTAGTCTTCCTGCTCCTCACCTCACCCTGGCCCCCCAGCCCTGTGGGTGCCCCATCACCATCCTTTACTTCAAAGTATTTGCTCTAGAAAGGCGAGGTGCGGACTGTCACAGCTTCTCCACCGGGGTCTGATTCCCCCCCTGTCACCTTGCTGGAGAGATTTGCAACCAAGTCTCCAAAGGTCTCTTGGCTTGCTTTGTGCCCTGGCCTCCTTTCGCCTTCTCCATCCTTAATCTCTGGTGGGGTTTAACATTCTTGGTTCCTCCTCTCTTGGCTTCCAGGACCCCAGCTCAGCCTCATTCTGCCACTACCACCCCTATACCACTGCAGCCCACCCTACTCAGTTTACCTGTCTCCTCCACTACAGGGCGTATTTCCCATCTCCTGTGGCAAGCATGGCACCTGGCCCCTTGAAAGTGCTAGTAAGTGCTAAATGAGCTACGCCCACTAAACACAGAGGACCCATGGAAAGTAAAAACTTATCACCCTTCAGAAAAGTATTTAGAGCAATACCCATTTGTATTGAATACAGGGGATAAAGCAGAGAGCTGAGGTTGCACTCAGTGCGGTGTTTTGGAAGAGTGGGTGGAGGCAGAGAACCGTGGGCCCTGCTTCCTGGGGAGAATTTCTGCCCTATCCCTAACCACGAGAGGAGGAAGAGCTGAAGTGTAGGGGCCTTTGACCACTGATTAAGCATACGATCCTCTGCTCTCCCTGCCTATTCTTCTTTTTGCCTACATCTTAACCAAACTTGAAGTCAGCTCGGGAAGGAGGCAGGAAAGAGAGCCCCCCCTTGTTGTGGCACCATTGAACAGGGTGAGCAGGATCAGCCAATCAGATCAATCTGGGCCTACATTCTGGTTTTGCCACTGGGAGACCTTCATCATGTCTCTTAACCTTTTCAAGCCTCAGTTTCTTATCTCTAAACCAAGGGGTCACTGTAAGCTTAAATGAGAGAAGTGCAGGGTGCTTGGCACGAATGTTGGTGTTTTGTTCCGCTGCAGTCATGAATAGTGGCAGGGTGGTTTGTGCCCACAGAGGGCACTCAGGCACTGCTACCCAGGATTATCTCTCTCCTCCCTCCCTAACAGGTATTCGTCAACTGCAGCTCATCCTTTTCAAGGTGGCCCTGATGTTGGGAGTTGAAATCCATGTGAATGTGGAGTTTGTGAAGGTTCTAGAGCCTCCGGAAGATCAAGAAAATCAAAGTATGGCCCAATTTTTCTTCTCTGTCTCACAGTCAGATATTTCAAACTGGAGATTACAGTCGGAGGGTATTTCTGCAAGTTACTTTCATCAGGAGTTGTTTGGCATGGTTCCATTAGAGGAGAGTTTACCTTTTTTGACCATTGTTGTCCATTTAGGTTTGTTCTTCAGCTTGCAGGGACTCATTAGTCAACCTACAAGCTGGCTACCTGTCCTTGGGAGATGCTGCTTTGTTAAAGGAAGTAAAATCAATGGCAAGAAAGGAGACAGAGATTTGTTGGCTTGGCAAAGTATGACAGTCTATATGTTTGAGTTCCCGTGTAGATCTATGGATCTACCTGTTTTACCCATAAAATGTTTTAAAATCCATCAAAGAAATTGAAGCTTCTAGAATTTCTATGAAACTATGAAATAAAAGTTCAAGATATTTTGGGACACATAATATTTTTAATTTTATTAATCTTTGCTTTCTAAATCATGAAACTCATCCTCATAGGTATGTTTCTTCATGTTTATTAAATTCTTTTATGCACACTGTAGTCAGAGATTTTGGTAATAAAATTACTCATTTTCAAAACCTATTGCCTGGGAAGGGCCTTGAGTTCCAACCAGCTCACCATCAAGACTTTATATTTTCCTTCATAAGGCACGCTTTTGACTTCTCCTGTCCCCTACCCTGCATGTTTGAGAGTTCAGGGAGGATTTCTTCTGGTTTTTGTAGAAGGACAACATCATTATCTGGCACTCAGAGACTTGTGCATTCTTAGCCACTCCCATGCCTCTACTGGACACTTCCAACTCTGAGTACCCAACCCAGCCTCCCTGGGCGATTTTTTTTTTAATAAAAGGCAGCGTGCTGCATAGCAGACCACTTTAAACAAGAAGTAGATACTCAAATTGGTTTACGACAGCCTTCACATCTGTTGGGAACTATCTAGCAATGGGTAGGCACTGAGGTATGCAAGGATATATGAAGAGAACATGGTAGAACCTGGGGGAAAAATATGGTGCAAGAAAGACTAGCTGGGATATTCCTGAGAACAGATTCCTGGCAAAGGTCAGTAAAACCAGATACAGGACTAGCATTGCTGATTGACTATGTTCTGGGTTATACCTGTCCAGAGGAGCCAGACTGACTGTGAATCCAGGCTGTCCGGGCCTTTCCTCTGAAGCCTTGGCCTGAGGTGCATCGTTCATTTCTCATGGCTAACAGTGAGGGTTTTCACTTTGTTACCCCACCTTTCTGTCCACTTACCTCTTCTTTCTGTTGTGACAGAAATTGGCTGGCGGGCAGAATTCCTCCCCTCAGACCACGCACTGTCAGAGTTTGAGTTTGATGTCATCATTGGGGCTGATGGCCGCAGGAACACCCTGGAAGGTAAGCTCTGCTTCTTGGTGATTGGGGACATGGGCGTCAGGGGAAAGAGCTGAAGAAGGATGGGCAATGTGGCCAACCAGAGCTGCAAGGGGTTCTTGTGACCAGGGCAAAGTGTCTTGAAGTGGCTGAGGCCAAGTGACCCACCCTCATAGGAGGCTGTGAGTCTAGAGAACACCCAAGTCTTTCTCTCCTCACCTCATCTTTCAACCATAAATGTAGGTAGTGAACCCTCTCAGAGCACTCTGAGGAGGCCTGGGAAGAACCAGCATGCAAAAATGTCTCATCAAGGTACAGTGCTGTGAGAAAAACCAACATGCATTTGAGCACCTGCTGAAGAGCAGGCCAGGGTGCTGAGTGCTTTCATAACTACTTGATCTAATATAAACACTTTATGCTATTAATGGTATTTACTCATGTTCAAGTACATCACTGAGGGAAAAAAGAGCCCCACTCCTTTCATAACTCTCAAGCACACCCTTTCCTGGGCAATTAGATAACTTCTGCCAAACTCTCAAAGTACAAAGCCTGGCATCTTGAGGCCCTAAAGCTGGAAGCATAGTGGACTTTTCTTGGGGTAAAGTCCAACTGAGACTGAAAGAGAATTCCATTGCCGGGCAATGTGTAAATCCATTCCACCCGGTCCTGGAATAACTGGTCTACAGGTTGTACTAATTTATACTAGTAGTACTAATTTGAGACTAGGAGTTGTGAAGAATATGGCCACAAATGGTATTTCTTAGACTCTACACAGTTCTGCCTTTTGAGCTTGCCCCACAAGGGCCATAGTCTGCAGATGGAAGGTCACTTTCCCTGAAGACAGGACATATAACCCAAAACAGGGCTGACATCAGAAAATTTTGGAAGTCTGCTTCTTCTGGTTCAGATCCTTCCTCTCTCTCATGCAGCCAATGTTCTTTGCCATTCCTTGGGTCTCATCACTCTCATGCACACCTCCCCATGATCACTACCCAATATCTATTCAGACATTTCTAAGCTACCAACCTAGGTGTCTTACTATTACAACTTATAAAGTCATGTTGATAGTTTGGTAAAAGTGTAAGTCTGAATATTTGGAAATTAAGTTCCTGTGCTCAAATTAAGGCTTGAACTAAGCACTTGTAGTTTCATGAGCATGAAAAAAAGAGAAATAACAGAATCATCCAAACACCTTGGCACTAGATGGGTAGACTAGGGAGGCTCATCATTAGTTGCTGTGTTGACCCTTCAGGCCACATAAGTCTTAATGTGGTGCTGTCATTCTTTTTCATTCCAGAAATGTTTAGCAACATCTCTGGCCTCTACCCAATAGATTGCCATAGCAACCCACCCAAAATTTCCTATACATCACCAAGAACACTCTGGGAGACAAAATTACCTCCAGTTGATAAATACTAGACTAGAAAATAATAACCATTTCAGATCCTTTGACATAGGTCTAATTACAAACAATTTGAAGGAAGCATACTATATTGGTCAGCTTTTCTATCTCTGGTACAAAATACCTGACTCCTACAACTTAAAGAAAGGTAGATTTATTTACATTCACAGTTTCAGTTGGTTCAGTCCATTATCAGCCAACTCTAAGGAAGAAACGGCTTAGTAGAAAGCCTGGTTTAAGAAAGGTGTTCACGTCATGGCATGCAGGAAGCAAAGTGAGAAACTAGAAACAATAATACATTCTTCTAGATCATGTCTCCATGATCCACTTCCCTATTATACTAATGTACTGTCATACATTCAACTACTGATCCACTGATTAGTGTAGTATCCTTATGATCCAATCAGCTTCCAAGCCCATGGGACTCCTGGGGGACATTTTAGATCTAAACCATAATCAATAATGAATAGGAAACCCAATGTTTCAGCCAAAGGGATTTTGAACAGAAGATATTCTCATGCTGAGAGAATCATCCTGAGGCTAGAGTATGTGTTGAGTAGATATGCAGGGAATTCCCAAAGGAGGCTGGAGGAGAATGCTTGGCAAATCTCTGCATATATTGTTACTGCCTTTGTCTGTTTTCTCTTCAAGTAACAAAATTCTTGAAACGGGTAATTTATTGAGAATAAACGTTTATTTAGCTCATGTTTTTGAGGCTGGGAAGTCCAATACGATGGCACTGGCATCTGGCAAAGGCCTTCTTGCTACACTAAAACAAGGCAAAGGGCATCACATAGCCAGGCGAACAAACTTGTGATAAATTCACTCCCAAGATCACCCTTTAATCCATTAATTCATAAATGAATTATTCATTCTTGAGGACAGAACTCTTATGACCCAGTCACCTCCCAAAGGCCCTATCTTTTAATAACATTAGCATACAAATTTGGGGATTAAGTTTCCAACATGAATTTGGAAGACACGTTCAAAACCACAACAGTGGATGTCTGGAGTCAATTGAGTAAATAGCATACTGGCAAGAAGTTAAGGGGGAAGGGAAAGAGAATTCAAAATTACAAGAAAAGTCAGATGCTTAGAAAAAGGATTAGGGGAAGACTCCATTGAAATGTGACTGCCCGCTGTGACCTACTCTGTGTCAACAGTATTCAAAAGATTTTTCATATAAACCACTGAAAATTAATTCTGAAGATAAGCTTTAATGTTGTATTGCACTGTAGGGTGCCATAGTTAACAATAATGTAATAAATATACAATATGAGATACTCAGAAGAAGATATTTTGAATGATCTGATCGTGAAGAAATTATGAGCATTTGAGGCAATTTTGTGCTAATTATCATGATTTGATCATTGCCTAGTATATACATATACCAAAGTACCACAGGTTATAAAGATTTACAATTACATGTGTGAATTAAAAAGTAAAAATTAACATTTTTATGAAAAGAACCTTGCGGAATTAGCATGTGGAATTGATCGCAAGTTCATATTCCATCTATTCGTGATATACTTACTATATATGGATTAATCATTGGAAATTAGTTTCCTAGGGCCATGCTAACAAAGGACCATAAACTGAGAAGCTTAGACATAGTCAGATATTGCCTCATAGTTTCTGGAGGCTGAAATTCCAAGATTCAGGTGTTCCCTGGATAGTTCCTTCCGTTGGTGATAAGCAGTCTTACCCTGCTTCCTCCCAGCCCCACAGCCACTTGTAGCTTCCAGAGTTGGCTGTAGCTTTTGATGTTCCTTGGCTCGTAGAACCATCATCCCCATCTCATGGGAACATCAAGGTCTCCCTCTGTGTGCATCTGTGCCCCACTTTCCATTCCATAGAAAAACATGAGTCATATACTAGCCCCCATTTCAGTATGACTTCATCTTAACTAAATAGTTCTACAATTACCTTATTTATTCCCCATTTGTATTAGTATACATATGTGATTCACATTGATTACATTGTGCTTGAGTATTTTGTGCACATATATACTGTGTTAACATAATCCCTTCCCTCCCCCCTTCTGGGCCCCCTTCTGTGCCCTCCCTCATGCCCCTCACTCCAGTATCACACCCATTTGGTTCTATAACATGGCTATAATCTGTGTTTCTCATATTAGAGAAACCATGTGATTATTAGCCTTCTGAGTTTGACTCACTTCACTAAGCATGATGGTCTCAAATTGGGCCCATTTACCTACAAAAGCCGCAAATCTGTCTGTGTTTATGGAAGAGTAGTGCTCCATTGTGTACCATGTTTCTTGTATCCTTTGGTCTGTTGATGGGTATGTTGGCATCTTCCACAGTTTAGCTATTGACAGTTGTGCTGCTGTAAACGTGGGTCCACATGTGTCTCTATTATACATTGCTTTTAACTCTTTGGAAAAACACCCAGGGGAGAAATTCCTGGATTGAATGGAATATTTATTTTCAGCCTTTTGAGGAACCTCATACTGCCCTGTATAGTGTGGTGGTACCAGGTTACACTTCCACCAGCAATGTAAAAGAATTCCTTTCCCCTGCAGCCTCACCAGCATCTACTGCTCTTCGAGGGCTTGATATATACCATGCAATGACCTTATTCTCAGATAAGGTCATATCCTACTGAAGTATGAAGAGTTAGGACTTCAAAGTGTGACTGTGGGATTGAGGGGACACAATAAAACCCGTAACAAATGAAGATATGTGAAAATGTGTTTAAAAAAATCCTGTTCTGCAGAAATTAAATCTAATAATTCCACCTTTTAAAGCAAAAAATAAAACATGAAAAATGCTAACAAATTTGTTTGAACCATGCAAGCCCCCAGAGTCAGACTGAGTCCCCACGTGTGTGCATAATGACATCCTCAAAGACACTGTAGAATGATGAGCTCTGTAACTGCCTGCTAGGGAAGATCACTTCCACCATTCGTTGTCAAAGCCTATCCAGGGCATTAGTCTTGTGGCACTTAGAAAAGGACAGAGTCTACTGACTTCAGAAAGCTACTGGTAACATGTGACCTCCTTGAGAAGAAACCTAACATTTCTGAAGGAGTTCTTGTTCTCTTGGGTCCAGAATTCTGGTTTCCCTGACCAGTGGGCGTCGAGAGTAGCTTTCTCGGTAACATTTCACTGTTCACGGCAAACCCAGAAGATGCACGGGGCTGTCTGTCTGCCCATGCAGGGTTCAGGAGGAAGGAGTTCCGCGGGAAGCTGGCTATCGCCATCACCGCCAACTTCATCAACAGGAACAGCACGGCCGAGGCCAAGGTGGAAGAGATTAGCGGTGTGGCCTTCATCTTCAATCAGAAATTTTTTCAGGACTTGAAAGAAGAAACGGGTGAGACTTTGATTTTTCAGCAATGCTGGCCCTTGTCTATGGTTTCTAATATGGACTGAGGGGCATGCCGGCTGCCAGGGCTCTTGGGAAAGGGGGCTTATTCTGTGTGTGCAGAGGATAGTAAGTAAATGGGTATGATTCCTTCAAGAGACAAAAGGAATTATTGAAGGAACTTTCTGGACTTTTGTTGTAAATATAGATAATAGTTAGGGAAAACAAATAAGGCTTTGTTTCCTCAGAAGAGTACTCAATATATGCATTATATGCATTGCTCCTATTGTGGATTCCAGGTTGCCATGGTCCTATGTGAACTAGTCCTCTGTCCGGGATAGACACCCACCTAAAGGCCCGGGTACAGGATGGTCTGGCTGTGCCCAGGTCAGCACAAGATGTAGGAAGTGCTCTCAACAGGGAACCAGTAGTAACAAGAGGGTGGTGCCTGGGAAGCCTGGGTGCTTTGGTGTCATGTATCAGCTGCCCTGCCCCATGGAAGACAAATAGAGAGGTCCACTAACCAGCAGCCATGACATAGGGGAGGGAAGGCTCTGTTCATTCATTCCATAAAGGTTTATTGCATGCCTGCTCCTTTCTGGATGTTGTTCCTGGGCCTGAGCTGAAATAGTGAATGAAACAAAATCACTGTCCCCTTGGACTTACGTACTATGAGAGTGGATAGACAATAAAGAAATAAGTGAGTGGTGCTTCAGGTGATGATAAAGAGGGTGGATAAAAACAAAGCAGGGTGAGAGGACAGAGGTGGATGAACCACCTTTTCCTGTTTAAGTAAATTCGAATTTTTTCTTTTTAACCTGACTAAAAATGTACATCTTTCTTTGAGAAGGCCATCTACCAACAATGTTAAATGCACTTATTTTACGGAAAACAAATTATTCTCTATCTGACCTCCAATCTTCTTCCCTTTTTTTGTGACAGAGTCTCGCTCTGTAGTCCAGGTTGATCCTGAACTTACTGTGTAGCCTAGGCTAGCCTCAAACTCATGCTAATCCTTCTGCCTCAGCCTCTAAAGTGCTGGGATTATAGGCATGCAACACTATGCCCGGTTTATTTGGTGCTCAGGAACTGAACTTAGGCCAAGGCAAGTGTTTTAACTGCTGAGCTACACCTCCAGCCTCCAGCACCAATCTTCTTGGAGATATAATCCTTTTCTGTAACTTTCCACCTGCACATTACTTTCTACGTGTGTTGCGGTCCACTTGTCCTAGAAGGGAGGAATGAACAAAAAGACGCAGACAAAAGACAAACACACACACACATATAGGGGAAGACTGCAGCAACGAGAGACTGCACTCTTTATTTTTATAGGTCCCTAATCCAACCCCCTCTCTTACTCACTGACCTTTACCCTAATTTTGCCTTGCATCTCTTATGAGACCACCTAGCTTTGTTATCTAGTCAAGGAGTCTCAAAGTCTGCCATAGACTGCTTGCATTTGTTTGCCACAAGCCAAGAGAGGCCCTCATTTGCAAGAGAACTCCAGCCCCTCCCGGGTGCAGGCAGTGGCTCACCTTGGATGGCAAAACAAGAATTGTCGGAGACCCCAAGCTCTTCCTGTTTGCAGGCAAGAGCCCATCACCTCAGACTGTAAAACAA